>BQNB010034537.1:7207-51541 GCA_026074375.1 Tanacetum coccineum
GAAGCTCTTTCATTGGAATGACAAGGGATTCGTCAGATAAGCATTTCTTTAGATTAGAAACGTGGAAAGTACTATGGACATTACTGAGCTCTTCAAAAATTTCAAGTTTATATGCTAATAGGCCAATCCGTTTAAGGATTTTGAAAGATCCAATGTACCGAGGGTTAAGCTTTCCTCGTTTTCCGAATCAGATGACACCTTTACGAGGTGACACTTTTAACATAACACGATCTCCAACTTGAAATCACAAGAGAGGTATATAGTACAAAGTAACACATCCATTTCATTCATAACTTTGAAAATTTTACATGAAATAGTCGTCTGAATACACATAATACAATACAAAAGATCTAAGGCTATGCTAGCGGGGTGAACCCCTAATACTTAACATGCCTGTACAATGACCTAGCAAAATACAATAACATAAATCACTAGATGTGACTGTCGGCGTCCCCAGAAGCCTCCTGGTGATCTGGAATCCTAGCCTCTGGTCCCGACTGTCCAGCTGTCCTCCGCTGCTCTCGCAGTGCTAACAACTCAGCCTGCATGTCGCTCATCTCTCGCCTCATATCTCTGATGACTCGGAGAGTCTCTACCATCTGTTCCTGACGCCTACGATCAGTCTCTCGAAGCGCTGCTAGCTCAGTATGCTGCATCTGAAAGCGAGTCTCATGTACCTGGTGCTGTGTCTGAATGAGAGTACTCTGCAGCTGTAGCTGTGTCTGGTGTGCCTGTAGATAGGTCTCATGTGCATACACATGATCACGATGGGTCTGAAGCTCCTGATGAGTCGCCTGGCTCAATCCTATCGAACGAGCCCAAGCCTCGCGGGAAGCATAGGCCTCCTCCTCCACCATCCATACGGTCTCCTGGAGAGTCATCCTATCCCCCATAAGTAAATCGACCCGCTGCGAGTTCATCTCGACTCGCTGTGATATACGAGACCTACCGTCCTGAGCATCCTCTAGTAGAGCATACAAGTCCTGTGTATCACGCTCATGGAGCTCAGCAAGTCCTACGACCCTAGTGTTGACCTCTCCCACGGTCATAGGTGCTATCTCTGGAACTGCCTCTGCCGGATCTACCCAAGTATCCCTAATCCCGTACCCAACATCTCTAATCCCCTGTCGTCTCTCCTCAGCATCTACCGTGCTGACAAACCCATAATCTATCCCTTGACCTCTGACAGGTCTAGCAGTGGAACTCTCTCCGATCTCATATCTGGAGCGTATAGTGGACAAATGCAACCTCTTGCGGGGAGGCTGCTCAGACTCGGGAATATCATCCCTACGATCAACAGGTGATGGTATGGATAGAGATGGTGGTAGTGGAGGTGGTGGTAATGCGGCAGTGACTGCATCAATGAGAGCCTGGGTGGATGCTATCCTGAGAGTCTGGGTTTGGGTTAGACACCCAGATGATGGTGGTAAAGGTGGTGAATGAGCAGGTGGAGCCATGCACCTAGCAAGGCGCTCCCCTGCAGAGGGTGGTGATAGTGAGATGGGTGGTGATGGTGATGGAGTAGTCATGGCCAGAAGTCTCTCAACCTCTGCCTCTGGTGGAAGGGATATGGAAGTCTGGGGTCGGATGGTAATCCTAGCCCCAATGGTAATGTCAGTGGAGGGTGGTGGTACAATAGGCTCTGTTCCCTCAGGTGGGGAAACAGGCTCATCAGCAGGTATGATGGTAGTAGAGTCGGCCGGAGCTAAGTGCTCCTCCTCCTCCTCGTCCTCCTCATCCTCCTCGTCCTCATCCTCATCCCTGGCGTCATCCCTAGATGAGTCGCCGTCATCATCATCTCCATCATCTCCCCCGTCCATAGGATAGTCAACCGGACCATCCTCTGCCTCATCATCCTCGTACCCCTCTGGATCCTCCTCGGGATCCGACTCAGTAATGTATCCAGGTGACTCAGCAGTGGGTGAGTCAATAGGTGGTAATGGCTGTTCCTCAGCCGGAAACTCGTGGTCGTCCTCCAATGGTATGTACTCGGGATATATAGGCTCCGACGATCAGTCTCTCGAAGCGCTGCTAACTCAGCCTGCTGCATCTGAAAGCGAGTCTCGTGTACCTGGTGCTGTGTCTGAATGAGAGTACTCTGCAGCTGTAGCTGTGTCTGGTGTGCCTGGAGATAGGTCTCATGTGCATACACATGATCACGATGGGTCTGAAGCTCCTGATGAGTCGCCTGACTCAATCCTATCGAATGAGCCCAAGCCTCTCGGGAAGCATAGGCCTCCTCCTCCACCATCCATACTGTCTCCTGGAGAGTCATCCTATCCCCCATAAGTAAATCGACCCGCTGCGAGTCCATATCGACTCGCTGTGATATACGAGACCTATTATCCTGAGCATCCTCTAGTAAAGCATACAGGTCCTGTGTATCATGCTCATAGAGCTTAGCAAGCTCTGTGACCCTAGTATTGACCTCTCCCACGGTCATATGTGCTATCTCTGGAACTGCCTCTGCCGGATCTACCTAAGTATGCCTAATCCCGTACCCAACATCTCTAATCCCCTGTCGCCTCTCTTTAGCATCTACCGTGCTAACAAATCCATAATCTATCCCTCGACCTCTGGTAGGTCTAGCAGTAGAACTCTCTCCGATCTCATATCTGGAGCCTATAGTGGACAAATACAACCTCTTGCGGGGAGGCTGCTCAGACTCGGGGATGTCATCCCTACGGTCAACAGGTGGTGGTATGTATAGAGATGGTGGTAGTGGTGGTAGTGAAGGTGATGGTAATGCGGCAGTAACGGCATCAATGAGAGCCTGAGTGGATGCTATCCTGAGTGTCTGGATTTGGGTTGGACACCCAGATGATGGTGGTAAAGGTGGTGAATGTGCATGTGGGGCCGTGCACCTAGCAAGGCGCTCCCCTGCAGAGGGTGGTGATAGTGAGATAGGTGGTGATGGTGATGGAGTAGTCATGGTCAGAAGTCTCTCAACCTCTGCCTCTGGTGGAAGGGATATGGAAGTCTGGGGTCGGACGGTAATCCTAGCCCCAATAGTAATGTCAGTGGAGGGTGGTGGTATAACAGGCTCTGTTCCCTCAGGTGGGAAAACAGGCTCATCAACAGGTATAACGGTAGTAGAGTCAGCCGGAGCTAAGTGCTCCTCCTCCTCCTCGTCCTCCTCATCCTCCTCGTCCTCATCCTCATCATTGGCGTCATCCCTAGATGAATCGCCGTCATCATCATCTCCATCATCTCCACCGTCCATAGGATAGTCAACCGGACCATCCTCTGTCTCATCATCCTCGTACTCCTCTGGATCCTCCTCGGGATCCGACTCAGTAACATGTCCGGGTAATGGCTGCTCCTCAGCCAGAAACTCATGCTCATCCTCGTCCTGAGGAACTGGCGGTGTCTGTGGGTTCTCTGGGCCTGGTATGTAATCTGGTGATGGTGGGGCTACTGGCTGTAGCGGGAGTCCGTCGTATCCTAATACGATGACCCGTGGAATGCCTCCCTCAGATACCTCCTCATCATCGGCTCCCCAGAAGGCTCTGCCGGGCTCAGAGTCGGTGTAGACGGAAGTGTAGGTAACAGCAGATGTCGCAGAAGACATGATTACTGCAAAAAGCAAAATAACTTAGACGGTAGTTACCTGCAGACACTAGACAGAAGTGTAGATAACAATAGTTCGCTATCTACGTGACAACCTAGACAGTAGTTACCTGCAGACATTGCTCACGTCTAATAGTAAATTCACCCGTAATAAATACCTAATTCGGAATCCACCCCAAGATGATTTAGATATGAAGATCTAATCACAGGTATCCTCTAACCTAATCGTGTTTCTCTAGATGTTTATACTATGATATGAAGAACAAATAGCTAGTTTTCTAAAGCCTAACGAGCACACCACTAACAAGACGCGATAATTGTAACACCCTCAAATTTGAGAACGCAGCGGAATGTTTGAATATTCGAGGGCGTTACATTTATGGGTCAATAGCACAAGATTCTGAGAACGACTACTAAACGTGTCGTTTGAAAAATAAAGATACATTGGATTAACAAAATACTTGTTTGTTACATAAGCCCATGGCTTCAAGTTTGTTCAACAATATAAATAAAGATTCCGGTTTATAACAATTTTCCCAAAATGTAATAAGACCCCAAATCTTAAGTGTTGACTCTTCAATTATTGACTTCCAATGTATCATCGCACCTCGTGCCTTATTGACCTGAAAAACATGCTTAAAACGTCAACATAATGTTGGTGAATTCATAGGTTTATGTAAATCAATAGTAGGACCGCAAGATTTCCAAGTGTATGATTTAGCAACACATGCAAACATCATAAAAAGTGGTCACGTTTTCCTAAGCTCATGACACTGAGGCTCGACATGTATGAATGCAAAATATTGCCAATGAATGCCCGTGAATGATGTTCTAACCCGAAACATCCCAAATCCGACATGGTATACGTTCGTTCCCAGTGATAGCTAATCACCCGAACGGGGATTGTCAATCCCAAATAGATCTATCTATAACATTCGCGCTCACAATCCAGTAATTGACAGTTCATGATAAAGGGCTCAGTGGGTTATCGCTACTTAGGCAAACACGTAATCATTGTATAAAATGTACACTTGCGTCCAATTTGTAAAACAAAGCATGTTCTCACCCCAAAGATGTAAATCATTTAAATAACATTAAAACATGGGGCTATGAACTCACCTTAGCAGGTAGTTCTCTGAATGATAATAAATATCCAAGTAAGCAATGAATCACACCGTCAAGTACCTAAGTAAATACGGTCAAGTCTTAGTCTACACATTTAGGCTAACGACTCATTGTATAAACTAAATTCCATTTCAAGTTTATATATACTGTTATCACTTGTGTGGTGGTGTACGTGTTTAATGTATTTGAAATTGTTTGATGGCTCTTGGGAAAACGGATATACTTTCTTAATAAATATACTTATTTATTAAGTCGTAAATTAAACCCGTTTAATGTCCGAATATATTAATATTCGACCGATTCTTTAAGCGTTTTATTATTTCACTTTTGATCAATATACCCTTAAGCTTCTAGATATTACACTTTAGTCCCTAGGTTTATAAAATATAAACATTTACACTGTAAACCCTTTGCTTTTGATAATTACATAACTAGTCCTTTAAGTTTACAAAATGAAATTTAGGTCTTTATAATTAGTACTGGTAGATATAGTCATTACTACTGGTAGCATATTAGTTACTCCTGGTAGAATAATATTGTCATTAGTACTGGTAGTACTATAATGGTTACTACTGGTAATGTTATAGTTAGTCCGGGTAGTACAAATGCATTCGTTAAGCATATTTAAGTTTGCTTAAGCTGTTTGGCTTATTGATAAGCTCAGATGAGCTTATTGATAAGCTCGGATGAGCTTATTTTGAGTTTATTGGGCCCAACAACCATTTACTGAAAATTAGTACCAAGGTCCATTAAGGTTTGTTTGGTTTTTAAAGGGTATAAGGGCCTATATAAGTTTCAATAAGCGCGTAGGTCACCTTAATAAGCTCATAGAGCTTATTACCACTTCATGGGTCCTACTGTTAGGCCTGTTGGGCTTGTTCGGCCGCTTATGGCCCGTAAGTTTTCTTAAAAATTTGATTCTTTCCTATGGGTTCATGTTTTATATAAGCCATCGATAAGCTCATGGGAGCTTAATTATAAGTTGAGAGCCTTCACTAATAGGTTGTTGGGCCGGTTGGGCCCGAACGTGGCGTGTTGGACCGTGAGAGGTCCATTGGTTTCTCTAACCATATATAGGATTTGAAAATAGTCTTAGCAATTATATTTTGTTTGTTAGCCCCTATACACTAGTCGTGTTACCCATGCAATCATTTGTTTAAGTCGTGTATACCTTCCAAAGCCATTGTGTCGTGTTTTTCCTTAAGCATTTACGTATGGTTTTTCTCATAACGGATGGTTTTCAAAACCTTATTTGTTACTAAACACGTTACTCGTTTCCTTTATATCATTTATCATGCGTTCTTAATTCATTTATCATGTGTGTTCTCAAGCTAGTGCGCTATACATACATACATTTGACCCATAAGCTAATCATCATGAAAAGAATACGCATAATATGATTTGTCATGAGTTTGAATGTGACTTACAAGGGTCCTAATTTTTATATGCATGTGTATGCATGTATTCGGTTATAGAGGACACTTGACACCAAAATTGATTAAATTTGTGTTAAGGAATGAAAAGTGGGTATTGGTTTGAGTCTAGGTAAGTCTAGGTATTTCCGGGGTGCGTCCAAATGTATTTTATCACGAAACGTAACCCTTTTACGTGACCAATACAAATAAAATACTCAAAGTACATAATTATTCTCAAAATAATTATTCCTTACTTGGTTGATGTAAACCTTAATTTATTTGGTGACCGTTCACACTCATGGGTTATTTCCAGTCTACGCGGTTTAGCTTCAAAAGTAAACATTAAAAGTAAACGCGTATCGGACTAAAATAAATAGTGATCATTAATATAGTCGTACAATGACACGAAAATGAGAAATGTTACACCATGCTTATCCATCTTTCTTATTTCTTGTTTCTAATGTGATGTGAGGAGGCTTGTACTCTTCCGATTCTTGTTGTTTGTGCTTGTGATTGTTTGTAGGATTGGCCCAAAATTTTTTAAAGACTCTCGTGTTCGGTGTTTTGTCCCGTTTCACTCGAGCTTCCTAGCCTTTGCTTGCCATTAGTTTGGGGAAATCCGATATCCTAGATTATAATCGACTAACATCTATCTTTTAGCATACTTGATAAACGGCATAAGATATTTGTGATACTTTCTCCATGCTCGGATTATGCATTCGACTCTTTGAGTTCTAGTATGGGGTTATAAACCTTAGACTAGGAAACATTGAGGACAATGTTTATTTTTAGTATGGGGTAGTATATCTTCGATATGATCTTACCTACCTTTTGCTCGTTGTTCTCACGTACCCCGTTTTCCCATAAAAATTTTAAAATTTTACATATTATTCAATATAAAAAAATAATGAAAAATAGAAAATAGTTGATAAAAATAATAAGTGTTTTGACACGAATGTAGGCTTTCCGTTGGTGAGAACAAAAGTAAATTTTGAAACGCCGACCCTAGGATTTTATATCTTAGTTTTTTTCTCCTTGAACGTAAATGGATTGAAATTTGCTAATCTTTTATACAAGAAGCTATAAAAAGCAAGTCTAGCTTGAAAAAGTCAAGATTTTGCAAGTTCCCATAATTGATTTTGATTATGCGAAGATCGATTTATTAGGCTAAGTATTCACGAGTTTCTTTCTTAGAAATTTTAAAATGTGAAGAACAAGAAATGATAGAGTAGAATATAAGTTTTGATGTTAAACGTGGAATAGTTGGATTTTTTTAGAGCTCATAAGTGTTTAATTGTAGCTTTATTCCTCCCATTAACTTGTTTTCAAACCTATATATAACCTTGTTTTAATAATTATAAATTTTAAATTGTGAAGAATAAGAGATGATAGAGTATAATATAAGTTTTGATGCTAAACGTGGAATAGTTGGATTTTTTAGAGCTCATAAGTGTTAATTGTGGCTTTTTCTCTCATTAGCTTGTTTCACCTTTATGTATAATTGTTTAATAAATAGAGTTGTGTGGTTTTTTGGTTAATAATTAGTTCATAGAAGTTTTCTTTAGTTCCTTTGTGATTAAGATGAGTATACATCAGAAATACTTAATTTGGCATACTATATGTATCACATTAATAAATATTTTGCTTATCCCTTAAAGAGCCTTAGGGTATATGGTGCAAATAAGATTGGTCAATTTATGTCTTAAAGAGCCTAAGGGTATATGACATGAATGGTGTCATGCTCAAGTAACCTAATAAAAGCCAAATTTTGGTCGCCTCGATGTGGACTTAACTTTGATGACATTTGATCTTTTGAAAAGGGTTAGGAACTAATTATTGCGTTTTAACCGTTACGCTTTATTTTTGGAATTAATAAGTATCGAAATAAAGTCTTAAAGAGCCTTCGGGTATATGACTTAAATAAAATCTTGAGATACAAAATTAGGAATAAGGGAGGAAAAGTAATACACAATTAGCTTTTATGAGTAGTGTTAGCATCATAACTTGTATTTTACAATGATCTTGTTTTTAAGCTTGGCTTGGAGAGGTGAAAGTCGATGACGATAAATTTATCCATTTGGACACTTTTTGTGATTTTTGTTCCATGATCCTCAAAGTTATCAATTAATAATGAGAGCAATGCATTATGTCACACATGAATAACTTGTAAGGTGTAAATTATGAAAATCATAAAAAATGAAAAAAAAACTTTGAAAAGTAGGAAAATGGGGTGTTTTAAAACTTGTGATTTCTTAACTCTCCCCACAAAAGACTTTACTACTTTATAAAGGATTAGTTTGGAGAGGTTTTGAGGTATTTGGTTTTAAAGCATATAATATTGCGTGAGGACACGGCAATCATTTAGTTTGGGGAATTTTGATATGTGAGAAATCACATATCCGTTTTATACCAAAAAGAACCCTAAAAAGATGAAATCATGCAAATTATGCTTGTATATTGTGTATTTTGTCATTTGTGATGTGTAGGTACGGATATTGCAAAAATCACAAGAAAATAGCCAAAAACCGCGCAAAAACGAGCACGAGACGGAAAGAGTACACAAGAGTGGGAATTTATCAAGCAAAGGTCAACAAAAGTCAACCAAAGTCAACATTGGTCAACCCACAAGATGACAAAACCTTTCAAAGCACCAAAAAGCTCTTAATGTTAAATCAATTTCACCAAAAGTCCCTAAATGAATAACACTGTTAGTCTCTTATTACCAAAGGACTAACGGTCGTTAAGTGTAAAATAACCAAAACCAAAACCAAAACCATTTACCAAAGCCCAAACCAATACTAAAAGCCCAATCCCTTTGATCAAAAGGCCCAAGTCAAACCCTTTTGTTTAAGCTCAGTCAAACAAAGAAACGTATAAAGAAAAGGAAAAAGGCGCGAAGGTGAAGTTACTATTTACCGTTCTTCCCCAAATCACCCTGCATCAAAATTGAGAGGGTTAATCATTCACATTCAATAATTGACGTGCCTAAAGAGTAAGTGCCAAGCCCATGTCATCAAGGGAAATCGTAATCATAGCTTGTCACTTGGCCAGTTCTCTAACAGGAGGACACGCGTCTCCAAAGAAACCACACCAACAAAAGAATTTTTACACTAAAACAATGGAAAAGAAGCATACTTTGTTCCCAATGTTTGATTGCCACGTTGGCAATCCTGTGTTGTCTTTCTTCTATTCAACGGCTACAATTCATGATCCATTGATTGATTTAAGATAGATGATAGATTTAAAAAGGGGATGGTTGCTAGGAAAGATAAAGCACCTAGAAGTTCTCTTGTGTATAAAAGAAGCCTCAACCTCACTCATAGTCGTTATCTAGGAGTAGTATAATTTTAGTGTAATTTAGCTTATTTTAATTCAGCTTATTGTATTGTCTTTTAGCTTATTGCTTTTCAAATCAATGTAACTCTCTTTTTCAATAGCTTGTACTCAGTTTCTATTATTAATAAAATTTAGTTTTCATTATTGTTCAAGTTTACTCATGATTTACCTTTAAATGCATTATGGTTTAATAAGCTTTCTTATACTCTTTTAAAACTCAATAAGCTCTCAAGATCTCTAAATAGCTAGTTATTTACTCAGTCAAGGTCTCAAAGCTTGACTGAGCTTAATATTACTCAAAATCACTCTCAAATATACCTCAGCTTCTATTTGGAAGGGAAACCAGAGATAGATGGGTTTCCAGGACCTTACCAGCTAATCATAAGATAAGTTGAAGCTTGTTGAATAGCTCCTTGAGCAATTTTATAAGCCTTGATTGTGCAGAGGCATCTGTAAGTCTTCATTTTCCTTTTTCTAGCTTAAAATTGTATTTTAGCTTAAAACTGCTTATAACTTGCTTATTATTGTTTAGAATAGCTTATTATTACTTATTAGAGTTGTTTCATGCTTATTTAGTTTGATAATCAGTTTAAATCTTAATTTACAAGTAGTTGATATAAAATAGTTTTAAAATCCAAAAATATTAGCATTACTTTGTGGCTTATTGTTCCTGCTTATTTGATTGATGAAATTTGCTAAATAAGGTCCTGTTTTATAGCTATCGCATATCTGGTATTGCTAATTTGAGTCTAAATTTTAAGTTTTATAAGCTGAATATGAATTTGATCAACTTAAAGGGGTGTTTGGCTAAAGGCAGTATTAACTTAAGTTAGTACTGTCTATAGCCATTTTATTCTTTAAAGTAAATCTAAATTTCATGTTATGGTTTATAAAGTTTGGATTTTAGGTTTTTAAAGCTAAATTAGTTTTAATCTAGTTAGTTGATAGTTGTTTATAAATCTGTGTAATAAGTTTTAGTTTTCATGTGGAATTTTAAGCTCAAGCTTGTTCTAGTTGCATTAGTTAATCATTTCTGTTCTGTATTAGGTGTTGAAAGATGTCAATCAGTTCTAGGCCTGCATTATTTGGTTTTGAATTTTGGTTATAATAGGTGTCAACTGCATCAGTAGTAGAAATATATTTTGTTAATTTTCAAGCTGAAAATTCAGCTAGCATAAGTAGGATTTAGCCTTTCAAATTTAGAGCACAGTTAGTTTTTAGGTAAATCTAGATCTGTTATAGCTTATTATAGGAAAAGTAGCTTATTTAGTAATCTGTTTTAGGTCTTTAAGTTAGCACTTTGGTCGATTATAAAAAAACCAAAAATAGAGTTAAAACAGCTTATGTAGCTTTTTCAATGTTTTTTCATAGCTTAAATTGGATTTCAAAATACTTTGAATGTTGATTTAGATAGTATTACACCATAAGATTTAGGTTAATTTAGGTCATTGTCCATAAGTTCCATTAGCTTGCTTAAATAAGTCAAGATGCCTTTTGTCTGTTTTGTTAATGTTTATAATAAAAAGGGCTTAAGTGCTTAATTGAGTTCTGGCTTATTGATTTGGTTTAATTTTTGATCAAACTTGTTTTTTTAGTTAAGTGTAGGGGTAGTTGTAGCTATTTCAGTTTAGGCTTTAGCTTATTTTAGCTTTTAAGTTCCTTTAAGATTTGTGAAAAAGCTAAATATGTGTTAAGTCTTATCTGTCAAATTTTTAAGCTCTTTTCAGCTTATTTAATTGATTTTACAAAAAGTTGCTTTTACAAAACTTGCTTATTTTCAGCTGTTCTTCAAGTTTGCTTTAGAAAGTTTTGAAAAATAAAAAAAAATGCAAAAAAAAAAGAAATCCATGAGGGTCGAACCCATGACCTTGCTCTTATCAAACCAACACCTCACAACACTCACTCCAAACCATCTCGCCCTTGGGACTTTTTCAAACAAGTCTCCCACCATTTATTTTCTATAGACATTTTAGTTTTCTTTTTCATTTCAAAAGCCGTAGCTTGTTTTAGGTTATTTAGGGCTTATTTAGTTAGCTTATTTTGAGTTTATATTTTTATAAAATCAGTTTTACATTAATACACTTTTTGTAATTTTCTTAGAATTTTTAGGATTAATTTTGTATTTTTAATCATTTAATTTTAGTTAAAAACTTTAAAAAATCATAAAAAATAGAAAAATAATCAAAAAAAATATTTTTCTTTTTTTGAAAATTTTCTTTTATCATAATTTAGGTTTAGAAATTAAATTTGCATTCATAGGTCTTAATTTCGATGTACTTGCTTAATTGTCGCGTTTTCTTCAATTCCCGTTAACGTTTTCATGTTTAATTGCTTAGTTGTTTAATTTCCTTTGCGTATTTTATGTGTTTTTATTCGTAGAAATAGAAATCCAACTCAAAAATTTAGAAGGTCTCAATTTCATAATTCTTGGGGTATAAACGACCTGGTGAACACTTACCGGAGAACGTACGATAATTTCGTGTAGATTTTTACTTTTAATCTTTGTCCTCAAGGATTTCTAGTGAATTTCTTTATACTTACATATTATAAATCGTAAATCAATACGTAATATAATTTATATACTCGTATATCAATCATGCAAGCACTTAATAAACTACTAATGCTAAAACAGTGTATGTAATGTAAGCATATATGCTAGATTGCAAACAAGTAATGTATGTGTGTCCTGTGCAAACCCCATTTGTGAATGCAGTGCTTGAAAATGGTTATAGTCCAGACAAAAAAAAACTTTTGACATGGTTCTCTATAACCTGACTCTGATACCAATCTGTAACACCCCCAAATCTGAGTTGCAGCGGAATATTGAATATCCGAGGGCGTTACTTCATAGATCAATAGCACAAGATATGAGAACGACCACTAAACGTGTCGTTTTTTAAAAAGATACATTAGATTAACAAAACACTTGTTCATTACATAAGCTCGTGGCTTCAAATTGTACGACAATATAAGTAAAAATTTCGGTTTATAACAAATGTTCCCAAAATGTAATACGACCCAAATATTTAGTATTGACTCTCTTCAAAGAGTGACCCCCAATGTATCTGGGCACCTCGTGCCTTATTGACTTGAGAAAAACATGCTTAAAACGTCAACATAAAGTTGGTGAATTCATAGGTTTATGTAAATCAATTGTAGGACCCCAAAGATTTCCAAAGTGTATGATTAAGCAACAGATGCTAACATCTAAAAAGTATCTTACGTTTTTCTAAAGCTCATGACATGAAGCTCGGACGTTATATGAATGCAATAATTTGCCAACATTTGCCCTGTGAATGATGTTCTAACCACGCAAAAATCCCAAGTCCGACATGGTTACGTTGATTGCTCCGTACAACCGAACACAGTGAGCGATAACTCACCCAAACAGAGATGTCCAATCCCAAATAGATCTATTATAACACTGCGCTTACCAATCTAGTAATTGTCAGTTCTTGATAAGGGCTCAATGGAGTTATCGTTACTTAGGAAATAACACGTAATCATTTCTATAAAATGTACCTTGCGTCAATTTGTAAAACTAAGCATGTTATCACCCAAAGATGTAAAAGCATTTAAATAGTGTAAAGGCACTGGGGTTTTATGTAACTCACCTTTCGTAGGTTAGTTCCCCTTGTGAGTGATAAATATATCCCAGTATGGAATTGAATCACACCGTCAAATTCCTTAAGTGAATAACGGCCAGTATTAGTCTCAAGTTTAGGCTAACGACTTAATTGCATAAAATACAATAAATTGCTAGTTTATATTATAATATTATCACTTGGGTGGTGGGAGTGCACATGTTTATTGTTTTTGTCTTTACTTGTTCGCTCTTGGGAGGTATACGATTAACAACGTTCAAGTTTATGTATAACTCGTTATTAATAATATACATATTTATTAAGTCGTGTTTTAATTTGTATAATATCCGATAAATAATTATAATTGTTATGATTAGTTACAGTGTTTATTAAAATCACTTTCGTTTCATACAATACCCTTAGGTTTTCTATATTTATCAAAAAACATAGTCCCTATTGTTTATGAAAATATAACATTTTTATTTTAAACCCCTTTAAGGTTCCACTATTCACGCCTTGAGTCCTTCAACTTTACAAAAATTTCTCTTTTAGGTCCTTTATACTTCAAAATAGCCTTAAGTTTCAAGAAGTGACAAAAACTAGTCCCCTAAAAACTTTATAATTCAGTTTTATTAACTTGAGTTGCAAAAATAATGATTTTATTTTGCATTTAGTCCCTTAACTTGTAAAATCGCCATTTTAAACCATTAGATTTGAAAGTGGTAAAAGTTTCATTGGGCTCATAAGCTAACATAAGCTGTGGGTAAACCTTATAAATAGCTCGGATGAGCTTATTTTAGCTTATTGGGCCTTTTGGGTCCGTTAAGGGAAAAATCCATTAACAGCAAATTAAAAGGTTCCAATAAGGATTCAAAATACTAAGTCTTCATTATAGTCAATTTAAGCTTAATGAAAATTCTCGTTAATGTTAAAAATAGCTCGGGTGAGCTTATTTGGCTTATTGGGCTTATCTGGACTCGTTTTTAAAAGCCCATTAGCAAATAAAATGGTCCATTTAAGATTCTAAAAGCACATAAGCACTCATTTGGCTTATATAAGTTTATGTAAAGCTGTTAAACTAAAAAAAATAAGCTCGGGTGAGCTTATTTGAGCTTATTGGGCTCGTTAGCCCAATAACGTTAACCCAAAAAATTTCAAAGGGTCCATTAAGGTTTTATAACATGATCCAACTTATTTTCTAGTCTTAATAAGCACTTTTAAGGTGATTTTATTGTTCAGCTTATTTATAAGCCAATAAGCTTCGTTAATGGGCTTTTAGGGCCCATTAAGAGCTCGCTAAAGTTTATACATGATCCAACTAGTCCAATTTAGGTCCATTAGCTTTTCTAGGTTTATAATAAACTCATTAAGCTGCATAAGCTCACAAATTAGCTGTTTTGGCTTATTTAGTCCGTATTGGCCTTGTTATGGGCTGTTAAGCCTGTTAGTGGCTCGATAGGGTTTCTCATGCATATTATTTTCCTCAATGAGCTCAAGAAGCCTTATAAGCCTTTGATAAGCTCAAGTGAGCTTATTAATAAGCTGTGGGTCCCAACCAACAGACTGTTAGTCCCATTAACGTCTGTTAATGGACTGTTGGGTCCAACAAGGTCTGTTAATGGCCCATTAAGCCTATTAGTGATATAAATGGCTCGTTAGGACTACTAGCACCAAAACAAGTTCGTTTAGCTTACATATGAGTCGAGTTTATCACATGTAATCGTCCTATTAGTTAGTATACTCTTCCCAAGCCACGCCATTATGTTTTTTGTGAAATGTTTACGTGTGGTTTTCGTGTATTCTGTACATTCGAGTTAGTGATCATATAGGTTTCCCTTTCTTGTAATTAAATGAAAACGTTTAATGTCTTCGTTCATTTTTAATTCACGTTTTACATCTCTTAGCACCCCACAAGTGATAATATGTATGTGTATATGCGTATAACATGCGTGTTTTGCATTTAGCATGCATAAGCTCACGTTAGTTTGTTATCTACAAACTAACGTGACCAAATTGACTAGAAATTAAAGAAACAATTATGATACGAATGAGTATAAGCTTAGTACGCGACTTACAATAGTCCTAGTGATCGGTTTCGAGTTGGAAGTGTAGAAGTAAGTAGAAATAACCCGAATGGAATGACAACCCAAATTTCGTACTTAACCTTGCTCCTAAAACCCTATCCTTTACTTGAATGCTCCTTATATGTTCTTGCTAGTGACCTTAGGGCTTCGTTTTAAGTATTGGTGTCGAATAAATGTTTAAGTTGGGTCGGCTGTGATGAATTCGAAACCAAAGGAGAAAGCAAAGGTGGTTTTGCTTTGAGAGAGTGTTTGAGAGTTGTAAGAAAGTGTTAAGTGTCAAGTGTAAAGTGAGGTCTAAATAGGCATAAGAGTAGCTAGACCACTAGTTCATCCTAATCCCAAACCGTGCCCATGCACGGTGGTTTAATGGTTCTAGTTTAGTATCAAATGTTTTGCTAATACCTCTCCAGTACACCTCTTAATTACATATCCAAGTACAATATTACTATAGGATTTTGGAAATCCTAAGGTTAGGTGTATTATATGTTACTATCTCGTAGGGTATCAAAGGAAAAAGAGGAATCCAAAGTGGTTAATATCCTTTGTGTATTAAGCTAAGTGGGAACATTAAGGATATGTTTTAATTAAACTCTTGATGTACATGTACTTAGTGTAGATTTTCTAGTGGTTTAGGCATGTAGGACGAGTAGGGCTTGGATCAAAAGGAGATTATGTGTGATTTTTATACAAAGGGTATTAGTTTCTAAGTACATACATTTATAAGCTGTAATTTTTTAGTATCAAGATTGTATAAGTATCCCATGTTTATGGTTTTTGTTACCCCCTATACGGCCACAATGGGTTATTAACACAAGAATTGAATAATTTTTGTGTTTAAAGTTTAAAAGTGGTTATTGGTTTGAGTTTAGGTAAGTCTAGGTATTTTCGGAGTGTGTCTAAACGTATTTTTATTGTGAAACGTAAGCCTTTTACGTGACCAATAAAAATAAAATGCGCATAGTCAATAATTATCTTCCTATTAATTACCTAACACTTGCTTGACGTAAACCTTAATTTATTTGGTGACCATTTACATTGAATGATTATTTCTAATCTATGCGATTTAGCTTAAAAGTTAAATTAAAAGTAAACGTGTATCAGATTAAAATAAATAGTGAAGAATAATAGAGTCATAAAATGGTAAAAATGACCTGAAATTGAGAAATGTTATAGGTTTTCTCCGCCGAGAAAATGGACTGTATTGACAAAAGTGAATTAAATCACTGAGTGGGTACTCGGTAGTTGGAGTAGCGGCTGTTAGCCTTAATTATAATTAAGTCCCAAACTAATAGTTATCGTCTTACAAAGTCAAACCAGGTCTTTGTATTGTATGTAGGCTAGTATCGGGTTCAACGCTTGTTTGTAATCTAATATTGCCCTGGTTGCTGGCTCAAAAGCCCAAGATATGCCAGTCCCTTCCCATGGAGAAGAGCCCATACCCTACTACTTGCATTGGGTATAAAAGAGACCACTCTCCACACATGGAGAGGGGGGGTGGTTTGGGTACCATTTGTATAGTTTTATGTGTGTGGTGTAAATCTTCCACATCTCTACAGTTTCTCCCTAATAAATCTTCAAGCTGTTCTTTTTCTATCTTTCTAGCTTTTTGCTTATTGGTATAGCTTATGTTATGAAATGGATTAAGCTTTTGGGATAACATTTGGTATCACTCGCCACGGGTGGGTTTAGTGTTTCGTTGTGGTATTTTAAGCTTATTGGTCACGGCTTATAAATGGATTATTGAGAATCGGCTTATTTGGGTTCAATTTTTTTTCTTTCCTTCTCGTTTCAAAACCAAAACTAGCATTATTATAACTTGTTTGAATTTCATTTGGGCTTTATACTAGTGTTATTTAGGGCCTATCAACAGTATTTCATTTTTCACTTCTTGTGTATAAGTTGATACTTCACGTGGCCTATTTTCTATCCTAGTATTAATTTTTTTTCCTGTGCTGGTGGGGTTTGACACAGATTTTTTTTCTTTTCAACGCTTTATTATAGTTTTTTTTATAATACAAAGGTTAACACTTCTTTATCTCTTTCAAAACTGACGATGAGTAAGTTTTGTTGGTTCGGTTGAAGACAAAAGGAGAAGGACATAGTACACCGAACTAGTCATTCTTGTATGAACCGAACGAGTTTTTCACCTTCTTGAGCCGAACTAGTTATTCTTCATCAAGGACCGATCTAGTCAAATATCAAAGACCACCGATCGAGCTCTCAACCTTTGTCAACCGAACGAGTTACAATTTCAAAGAGCCGAACGAGTTACAATTCAAAGAGCCGAACGAGTAAAATTCAAAGACCACCGATCGAGTGTACTCTTTGAATGAGCCGAACGAGTGTCATTTTAAAAGAGCCGAACGAGTGTTTCTTTAGTTGAGCCGAACGAGTGTTATTTTGAAAGAGCCGAACGAGTGTAATCTTGAAAGAGCCGAACGAGTGCATTCTCTTGGAGCCGAACGAGTAAAGTCACTTGACAACCGTTCGAGTTCAAAGTTCATCAACCGAACGAGTATTTTTCTAGTTAAGCCGAACTAGTCAAGTTTTTGGTTTTTTTGGTTTCTAGTGTCGTTAATCTACGGGACTTAAGAATCATATCATCGTGTTGAAAATAACACTTCAGGCCCCGTTCCTCAATGTTCAAAAGACGTTTGATCGCAGCAGATCAAGCCTCGGTCTTCATGGAGATGATGTCTGTTCACATCAGTTCAGGCCTCGTTCTTCATCAAATGACTTCTGATCATAACCGTTCAGAACTCGGAATTCAAGACCACAGCAATGAACAGTCAAGTTCAAAGCTGGTTCCAAAAGTTGTTCCTTAAGCAAACAAGACAGCTACATCACGACAAGAGTTGGAATTACTATTCCACCATCATATAGCAATGTTGAGGACAACAGGTAAATAAATACAAAATCAGAAAAACAGAAAATTTCCAAAAAGAATCTTCTCGACATGTCTCTTGGAATCGATAACATTTACGTGCTTAGAAATGTCAATTAACATTGACACGGGTGTGTAAATGAAGTTCGAGCGAGAGTTGCAAATAGTTTCAAAACATGTCATTTCTAATTTTCTAAATGGCTTATGTGCAAATCTCAGTACATAACCCGGACTTTAAATAAAGGAAAGTTTATATCTTATCCTCACAACGAGAAAATTAACGTTTCTCGGTCTTGAGCTGTTCTTACAAGACATTCAATATCTTTAGCTCAAGAAAAAGGATAGTGTACGTTTCAGTGCGCTTACCCTTAGCGTTAGAAGAGAAGTCCTCTAACATTTGGTTTTTCAAAAAGTTGAACACAATTTTTCAAGAATTTCTCGATGATAATTCATAATCTTTCAAAATTGTGTGTTCAACACTCCATCCCTCACAATGTTTTCAAAAGACAACAATTTCTCAATTGGTCCTATTTTTTAGGGGGGGTCTTTCGAAAAACAAAGTTTTAATGTTTTTGGATACATCAACAACGACAACTCTTATGTATTCAAAACATTATCAAAAATGTTCCAAACCATTCATGCTGATAATATTTTCTCCCCACAGAATTTTCAAGACATATTTTAATCACAAGGTATTTCAAAAACTAAGTGTTTATTATTTAAAATAAGGGGAGAAAATGTAATTAAAATATGATCTATTCGACTCAATGTGCTGAAAAGTAAGAAAAGGTTTTATGGTTTGATCTTATACCCAACAACATCTTAATTTCACGACGATTCTGAAGTCATAAGGTGGTTAGGTTAGGAATCAATCCTATGATCCAACCAGAACCGGAGGATCTACCCAAGGATAATCCAAAGTTAGAAATAGCAGTCCTTAGGTATGATTGGAGATGAATGTATATGGGAATAATGCCGACTAAGATTGAGCTAACACTGGAACAATCACAACAAGGTGTTAGTAATGACGTCCTGGTAAGCATTGAAGGTGTTGAAGAATGAAAAAGGTATGTATGGATAAAGGGTGTAAACAAAGAAGCCCTCCACACAACTTAAGGTAGAAACTGGGTCAATACATATGCTGTCAGAATCACATGTTGATTGCTGACATTGAAGACGACATCATGGACCCAGTGATGCAATGCACAACCCTTCCCAGCCATTCGGGTTTCTCTCAACAGAAACTTGTCTCATTTGTCACAGAGATACACACGTTATCTATTGACATCTCACTCCGAGATTGTTGATATTGAATAGGTGGCAATATGCTCCAGCCTCTGAGTACTAAAACCAAAATGCACTAATCGAGTCTAGAGCCAAGAGATCAATAAAAATCTTGTTAGGACACATTCCATTTCAAACACTTGTTGAACATCATCAAGTTTACAAGCTGTTAACAAGAGTCCTACGCAATATCCTTGTGATATTTGCCAGAACATCCGAGTGATACTTATGTATTCACAATGAAGATGGAAATCCTGCTTGAGCCCGCATCAAACAAGACGACATCATGGACCCAGTTGATTGCTGACATTGAAGATGACATCATGGACCCAGTGATGCAATGCACAACCCTCCCCAGCCATTCGGGTTTCTCTCAACAGAAACTTGTCTCATTTGTCACGGAGATACACACGTTATCTATTGACATCTCACTCCGAGATTGTTGATATTGAATAAGGTGGCAGTCTGCTCCAGCCTCCGAGTACTAAAACCAAAATGCACTAATCGAGTCTAGAGCCCAGAGATCAATCTAAATCTCGTTAGGACACATTCCATTTCAAACACTTGTTGAACATCATCAAGTTCACAAGCTGTTAACAAGAGTCCTACGCAATATCCTTGTGATATTTGCCAGAACATCAGAGTGATACTTATGTATTCACAATGAAGATGGAAATCCTGCTTGAGCCAGCATCAAACAAGCTCTTGGTAGGTGACTTGCGAGATTCTATATGAATCAAACTTGTGACAACTGGATCTCGATTTGGTCCAGTAAATGAATTGACGGTTGATGAATTTTGATAAAAAGATTAAAACTCCCGATGTGTTACAAAAACGCTTTTACAAGTAACACGTCGATTGATTTTCAAATCAATTTTCTTAATTATCACTAACGTAAACCTGCAGGTTAAAACGGTGGTGACGGTATCCCTTCAAACCAAAGTGTTTCTTTTACCACACATTCATGCTCATTTACTAGGCTAAAATCATGGAAAGCTCAAGATTTAAAGACAAAGACTTCCACAAACTCTGATTTGAAGCTTTCAAGATGAGGCATAGTATGAGAATGTTGGTCAAAGACACAAGATCGCAAGATGGCATAGACGATAAAGACAATGACAAAGGCTCAAAGTCAAGATCACAAAGCATGAAGGAACAAGCCTACAACAAATAACAAAGAGAAAGACCAAGACCACATGAGCTTAACGACAAAAGCAATCTCATTGATCTCATGAAGGAGTGTCATCAATGAACTCACTTCGGGGGATATTGTTAGCCTCAAAATATTGAGTCGAACATGAAGTTCGTCCATTATGTATTTTAGTCTCGGTTAATCAATTAGTTAATGTTGTAATAAGAAAGTATCGGGAATCGGGCTCGATAGTTAATCTAATATTGTATATGTTTCGGGTTTAATCCCAAGCAAAACCCGAGCTCGGGTCTTAGTCAAATATCCCGAACGTCACTTATTGTGTCGGGGTATATAAGTAACTTTTCCTCCTAGGAAAAGTCAGGAGTTGATTTCATTTCATTAATAATATTTCTTTTTCTCCTTTCTCTCTCAACTCTTTCTCTCTCTTAATCAACTCATTTTCTTTCTCTATTTTCTAGTCTGATTCGTGGTTGTTATATGAAGTGTATGTGATTATCGGGATCCTACATCATACTACCTTATAGGTGCGTTGCTCTAACGGAATACTAAGTAGACGGCGGGTTTGTGTAATTCGTTCATGACAGGAAATAATTACACAGATCATCACAAGTGTGACAAGGCAACAACACTAGGAGAAGCAATCTAGGGAGTAATACATGATTAAATAAACACAGTCTTTTATATAACTGTTATCACCATTAGCATAGTTGTTATTTAGTTTATTAGCTAAAACCAAACCTCCCCTCAAATATATGATTTTACCTGCTTTCCTATAAACATAAAAACATAAAAATAATCTTCTCTCAACCCCTAGAATTCTGTTAGACCATGATCAAGCCTTCCCAACCTATTCCTCAAGTGAACGATAACAACCCCCTAAGTCTTGCCTATACTACTACTATAACGATTAGGTGCTCTGCCTAGGGAGTTGTAATACTTCGTGTAGAAGTCCTACGACGACCGCATCACACGTAAACAAGTATGATTTAATAACCATAAACAAGCGTTCAACGATAAATTAAGCAATCGAGATATAAACAAAACCAAACATTCAGATCTTCATAATAACGGCTAATACCTGAAGGTATTAGCCTTCAAACATCATAATTAATACAAGAGTAATTGTTTTAGCCAAGGTAAACTAACCGAGTTAACGAATGATACCAAAAACTGAACGATTTCAAAAGTATAAGAAATTACATGTTGTCTTCTATGGATTGGAATGTGTTGCAAGACCTCTTCTGCTCTTTTTCTACTCTAAAAATCGACTTTTGTGGTTTAGGTATCGAGAATATGATTTAGTACACTTAAAACACGTTTTTGTGTTTTCTATTTATACTGTCTTGAAGTCGGCTTTATATGGCGTATCCAAGGGATTGGATACGGCGTATTAGAGTTTCTTAGAGTAGAGACCACGTTTGATATCTTCCAGAATCTTCACATACTATATCTTGAATACATCGTATTGAGCTTCTCTGGATACGGCATATTGAGCTTATTTCCTTTGTGGTCTTTGGTGAGTACAGGAACGGATACGCCATATCTTCCTTGATGGATACGACGTATTGGTAGTCAGAATAGTAATCTTCAAAATATCTTCGTTTAAGCTCCAGAATGCGCGCCTTTTGCTAATATTTACCAAGTACTCCATAATTACTGCAATTCTCAAATATAAACGATTAAGTAACAATTATTTGCAATAATTATATAAAATGGGTTAATTATATTGGATAAATGATGCTATAAAACAGACGTTATTTGATGTCATCACCTATACAAGCCAAGAGCATCATTCAAGAGATACAACAAGGATCCTGTAGAATGCATGCAGGATCACAATCAATGGTGTCTAAGATTATGAAGCTAGAGTATTACTGGTCTTCCATGCACAATGACGCGAAGGCACTAAATCAAAGATGTGAAGTATGTCAGATCTACTCATCCATACCAAGGAAGCCAAAGCAGGAGACAACACCTATAACTTCATGGTTATTTTCTTAATGTATATATAAATAATATATAATAATAATATACTACTTATATTAACCAAACCAAACCAAGTGACCCTTGATAAGGTTTCAAGAAAGAAAATCAATGAAATCCGAGTAGTATATGATATTCCCGGGTCGTTTATCTCCAACGAGGAATGTAGTGGAAAGTCGTTTGTCGGTTTGATAATTGATGTTTGAATGAGAAAGATTTTGATTGGTTTTATAAATCTACGAGAAAATTAATGCAATCTACACTAAAAACAATTAAGGCAACACAAATTTAAATTAAAAACGCAAACATGAATCCTAAAAACGCGCCTAAATTATCAACTAAGTCAAAATTAAACCCTAAAAATTCAAACTTAGTTTCTAAACCTCTAAAATGACAAAAGAAAATTTTCTAAAAAGGAATTATATTTTTTTTTTACTTTTAATAATTTTTATGAATTAAAAACCTATTTAATCTATTTAAAATTCTAGAAAATAACAAATTAACACCTAAAAATTCCAAAAAATGATTTTCTACTTTAGAAAAGTCTAAAATATGATAAAAACTCAGAAAAATATTTTTCACTACTTTTTATAATTAAAAACTAATTTCTAAGATTAATTTAAAAAGCTAAAAAAATTAATGAAAATCTAAAAATGATAAAAATGATTTTAAAGTTTGTAAAACTCAAAATATTAATTCTAAAACTAAAAACTATTTTTTTGTATTTTTATGAATTAATTTACTATTTTTAAATGACTTTTTAAAATTTTAATCTACGAAAATTAAAGAAAAATAACAAATAAAGTTGGAAAAATATAAAAAATTACACAAAAGTCCTAATTGATGTCAGGAAGGCAGGAAAAATAAGCTGGTTAAACCAGCTTATCAAATAAGCTCAAAAAAGCTTAAAATAAGCTACGGCTTATTTATAAAAAAGGGGCTCAAAAAGATGGTAAGTAAATAGATTGTGCAAAACTAAACGGAAAATACCCAAGGGCGATAGTGGTAGAGGGTGTTGTGTTAAAACGTTTGGTGAGTGGGGTTAAGGTCCCGGGTTTGAGCTTTGGCTCATTTGGGACTTCCCCTATTCTCAAACGTTTTTGTTTTCCATTTTTTTAACATTTTTTTTGTTTAGCTAAAAATAAGCAACTTTTGTAAAACTCTTTGTTTTTTAATTCACAAATAAGCACAAAATAAGCTTTTTACACTAAGTAGAAGAGGACTGAACTACTTGGCTTTTTAAAACAAATAAACTAGGGGTGAACAAAGATAAGCAAAGACAGACAAGAACCTACACTTAATAAGCAATTTTGAACACAAATAAGCCAGGAAATCTAGCTAGAAAGCATAGAAAAGCAAATAAGCAAATGGGAAAACACAGCATACCAAACAGCCTATATGGTCACTTTTGAGCTTAAAAATAAGCTGCTTAATGGAACCTTATGGAGTTAAGGCTCACAAACGTAAAAAGCTTGAACAATAAGCTTTCTATATCAACAAAGCAAAAGCAATTTGAATCACAAGTAAGCACTAAAAAGGGCTTATGAATTTGGCTTTTTCACTCAGCATATGCTGATTTTTAAACTTTGAAATTGACAACTTTTGAGCTTAAAATAAGCTAAGCAAACAGAAACTTAAGAACTTGGCACCTCAAAACAGAATAAATTTGGACCTCAAAGAGCACTTATTAACAATCAAAAGATATTTTGAACTTTAAGAATAAGCCAGAAAATGGAAATGAAAAAGGCTGTTTTTTCAATATTTTCAACACTTAACAATCTTGACAGATTTTGACCAAAACAAAACTACACCTAGGCTTTCTTAAACAAATCTCTCATACTGCATTTGTGACTTTAAAACAACACCAAAAACAACACTTGGAGGCTGTTTTCAAAAGCCTATTCAAATAAGCTCTTGGAATCTTTCTTATCACCACAGATTCAAACACTACTTAGACAAAACCTTAAAATAAGCTTTTTAACTTAAAACATTCTGTGAAATAGATTAAAACAACTCAAAAGTGCTTGTTAAAGTTGAGTGAATAACCCAAAAAGATTTTTTTACCATTTTGACCCTTTTTTAGTCTTATGCCAAACACCCTTTTAAATGACAGTTTTCAAATAAAAACTTGATTAAGGCTGATTTAATCCACAAATTGCCAAGACCAGATATTGAACAAGTTAAACAAACATCATTAAGCATATTTTAACAACAGTTAAGCACTCAAATAAGCTGGAATAGATTATGCACTTTTATAAGCTAATATGAGACAGATTCTAAGAAAACTTAAACAAATGATTTTTAAACTACAAGAAAGCTAACATAAGCATTAAATAACATAAGCAAGTAACAATAAGCAACTACAAATAGGAAATAAGCACTAATAAGCATATGAATAGTAAATAAGCTAAAATGGAAAAAGAAAACTCACAAAAATCCAAGATTTTGTATGAATGATTCTTAAACCCAAATCACTTTCCTAACACCTCCTATGAGGTTCTAACCCATGGCCATCCAAAATACACCATGCTCCAAGATTCTTCAAGAATTTTTGGTGATTTTTGAACTAGTTTCTTAAACAACTTAGAAGCTATGAAGAAGCTAAAGTGGTATAAGTGTAAACAGCTTGTATGAGTTTTCAAATAGCAGGAAAGAACTTGTAAAACACTTTTAAACAACAATGAAATTCGAACTTAAGTAAACAAGATTTTTTAGAACATAAATACTTCAAATTTCCATTAATTTTTAAAATGATTACAAGACATTAAAAATTAAATTGCATAAGTAAAAATAAGCTGTAAAACTAAAACTAGATAAAGACTTCCCTCTAAATGGCTTACAATGCCCTATTTTATACTAAAACGTCTAAGAGTCTTGTCTTCACTTTGTGTTTCTTTTGTAAGAGGGCATCAAGGGTGTGTTTGTTGTGTGAGGAGAGTCTTCAATCAATCATAGCTATCAATTTTGAGTGATCCCCAAGCCCATTGATCTTGACCCTTTAATCTTTGTCTTCTTTCTTAGTCGAATAGGGTGCTTGAGGATTACCAAGGTGGATTTGGCCATTTATGGAGTGGGTTAAGGTGGATAATGATGTTTTGTTGTGGAGTGAGGGGCTTTTGTTTGTATGTTGCAGGGGACAGACACACAAATCGTGTGTGGGAGATATACAGTATTGGCGCCCTTTTTGAAAGTTTTTGAAGTTGGCAAGATTGGGCCCCCATTGTGTATTGTTTGATTACATGGTTAGTCCTTTCGGACTAACGACAGTTAGTATGAAAGGGTTACAAAGGCTAACGCCAGTTAAGTGGGATTGGGTTATGGTTTTGGGCTTAGGACTTGGGCCGAGTTATAAAAAGAGTGTTTGGGCCATTTATAAGTCTTTAAGGCTTATTAAGTCTTCATAATGTTTAAATGGGCTGACCCGGCCCATTAGATGGGTACGGGTTGGCCCATTTAACATTTCTTCGATATCGGCTCCGCCTTTGACTTTGACTTTGTCGGGGTTGACTTTTTGGTTGACTTTTGACTTTGACCTTTTGACTTCTCACGCTCTTTCCATTCCGTGCTCGGTTTTGTCCGTTTTGGCTTCGTTTTTGTCCATTTCTTAGATATCCGTTACCTGCACAATATAGAAGCAAAACATACAAATACGATATATTTTTGGTACGTTTTTTGTCATTTAAGCACGTTTTTAATGGTCAAAGGTAAGTGTATTTAAACACATACCAAAATACCCCATACTAAACTATTGTCGTGTCCTCACGCAATGCCATAAGTAAACACTTAAGAAAACTAAGAATCTTGATCCCTCTAGACTAATTACCTCGAAAAGTAGCTAAGTGTTTATCAAGGGGAATTAAAGAATCAATAGCTTTGAAAATCCCCGTTTTTACCATTCTTAAATATTTACCCTTACCACCACTAATATTTTTGTATTTTTTTTTATATTTTTCTTTTTAAGCAACTAACTTATTTGACTTTTGTTATTTTCATAACCGTTAAGGATCATAGAACAAGAAGTATTTCAATCCTAAAATGCCCAAGAAGGATAAATTCATCGTCCCTGACTTTTCAGTCGTCCCAAACCAAGCTTAAAACGAGATCACCGTTAAATATAAGTTAAGATGCTAACACTACTCATATTTGAAACTTGTGAACTTTTCACTCCTGACAATTATTATATCTTAGGTGAATGTGCCATTTCGAATTTCAACCATGGATCAACGTTTTGCAAAATTTCTATGCTTCACGTTCCACTCGAGAATAATGAGTTTGAAGGCGAGATCATCCCATGTAGCGACTTTCGTCTTGGCACATCCCAACCTTGCGGCTAAGTGATCAGGCTTTTGACACCTCACAGAGACTAGTATCGGGACTCATGGACCTTCGGTTACAAAAACTCTTAGGTTTCCCGTATATACATAGCTTATTTAGAAAAATCACAACTTAAAATGGAATAGTCTTAGTTCAAAAGCATATTTAAATTTAACAAAAAGAGATTTTCCCTACATTTATTAATTCACATTTAACATTAAACATAACCATGATGCAATTGTAACCCTCGACCTTTTAGAAGGCTGTAACATCGGTTGTGAGCCGGCAAGATGCAGCAAACTTTTATCAGCCCACAGTTTATAATTATTACTCATCATTCTTTTTCATTTTTCATCATATTTTTCTTTTTTTATTTTCATTTTACTTTATTTCACGATATATAGAGAAGACTTCTTTTTGGAAAATTTAAGTATAAATTTAAACTAAGTCTAAAAAAAATATTATTAACTACATCTCAAAAATTGTTGATTTAAGTTTAATTTCCAAAAATAGCACGTATTATTAGTCCGGTTAGGAGCTTATGGGACTTTAGAAGGCTGTAACATCGGTTGTGAGCCGGCAAGATGCAGCAAACTTTTATCAGCCCACAGTTTATATTTATTATATTTTTCATTTTTCATCATACTTTTCATATATATATATATATATATATATATATATATATATATATATATATATATATATATATATATATATAATATAAAATAATATTATATCGTTTTACTATATATAGAAGACTTATTTTTGAAAAATTCAAGTATAAATTTGAACTAAGACTAAAATTTTTGCTATTAACTACATAAAAATTGTTGATTTAAGTTTAATCTCCAAAAATAGCACGTATTATTAATCCGGTTAGAAGCTTATGGGAGAAAAAGCCACAAATTACATACATGAGCTCTTAAGATTTCCAACTAATCCTTGTTTAGCATCCCACTCATACTTAACTCTATCATTTTTCGTTCTTCGTGAATTTTCGCGAACGCTTAGCCTAAATGTTAAGGAACGAGCTAGAGCTCAACACGCTCAATCGGGTCAAAATTTATTCTTATTCTACCCAGTAGGAAAGTCAAAATTGTGACAAAACACTTATTTTATTTTTGAAAAATTTTAAAATTTTTTCATTTTTTTTGAAATTTTGGTGGTAAAAATGGGATTACGTGAAAACAACGACTGCAGGCACAATCAAATCGATAGACACCCCCCCCATACTAGATTTAAACATTGTTCTTAATGTTTTTAGAAGGGTCTCTACGTAAATCCTAAGACGTTTATTAAGTATGCTTAAAGATAAACGTTAGTCCCGATTAGATTAGGAATAATGGTTTCCCAATGAAGTTGAGGATTTTGAAGCTCTTGTGATCCGAAGGACAAAACCGCGAGCCATGAAAGGCCTTTAAAATCCGGGGACAATCCTGGACAATCATAAAACACAATGAAACGTGAATGGAAAAGGAACACATCTCACAACAAAAAACACTTAATTATTAACTTACAAAATATAACTACGGATAACATAGGAGGAAAGTCAAAATTGTGACAAAACACTTATTTTATTTTTGAAAATTTTTAAATTTTTTCATTTTTTTTGGTATTTTTTCAAAATTTTTGATGGTAAAAACGGGATTACGTGAAAACAACAGCTGCAGGTACAATCAAATCGATAGATCCCCCCATACTAGAACTGAACATTATCCTCAATGTTTTAAGAAGGGTCTCTACGTCACTCTAAGCCGTTTATTAAGTATGCTTAAAGATGAGCGTTAGTCGATAAGATTTGGATATTGAATTTCCTAAATGAAGCTGAGAATTTGAAGCTCGAGTGATTGAAGGACAAAACCACGAGCACGAGAGGCTTCAAAAATCCGAGACAATCTTGGACATACACAACAAAAACACAAAACAAGAGAAAGGAAAGAGGCAAGCCTCCTCACAACAAAAAACATTTATTCATTACTACATAATATTACTATGGATAAGCATGGGTTGCCACCCACGAAGCGCTTGTTTAGGGTCACTAAGCTTGACCCATTCCCCGAATTCATTGGTCCTTGGGGAAGGTTTGGAGATCCATGGCAACCATATGTGGTATGTCCCCTCCAAAGTAGTGCTTAAGTCTATGACCGTTCACCTTGAAGTTTGGCCCGTCGGTTTGGGATAACTCGACGGTGCCATAAGGGTACACATGGGCAATGGTGAACGGTCCGGACCAACAAGATTTTAACTTGCCCGAGAAAATCTTTAATCAAGAATTAAAGAGGAGGACTTGATCACCAACGTTGAAAACGCGGTTTTTGATCTTGGAGTCATGGATCCTCTTTGTCTTCTCTTTGTAAATCAAAGAATTCTCATAGGCTTGATCACGAAGTTCATTTAATTCCATGAGTTGAACTTTCCGGTGATCACCCGCGGTCAAAAGGTCAAAGTTTGCGTGCTTCAAGGCCCAATAGGCTTTGTGCTCGAGCTCGATCGGTAGATGACATGCCTTTCCATACACGAGCTTGTAAGGAGTACACTCGATGGGTGTTTTGTAAGCGGTACGGAAGGCCCATAGTGCGTCATCTAATTTATCCGACCAAGAGGCACGGTTTTCGCCTACGGTCCTTTCCAAGATTCTTTTTAAACCACGGTTGGAGACTTCCACTTGTCCGCTTGTTTGGGGGTGATACGCGGTAGCTAGACGGTGAGTGACACCGTACTTAAGCATGACCTTTGAGAATTGGTCATTGCAAAAGTACGTACCGTGATCACTAATGATACCGCGGGGAGTTCCAAACCGAGCAAAGAGAGATTTTAAGAATTTGCAAACAACTCAGGCGTCGTTGGTGGGGAGCGCTTTCGCTTCAACCAATTTCGATAAGTAATCGACCGTCACGAGTATATACTTGTTCCCTCGTGAAGACGGGAACGGCCCCATGAAATCGATGCCCACACGTTAAAGATTTCGCAAACTTGGATGGAATTTTGAGGCATTTCATCACATTGCGAAATTTTTCCTTGACGTTGACAAATGTCACATTAGGTGACCAAGTCATGGGCATCTCGGTAAATTGTGGGCCAATAAAATCCTGAGTCAAAAACTTTCTTGGCGGTGTAGTTGGCACCGTAATGTCCCCCGGTGGGTCCACTATGGCAAGCTTTGAGGATGTCAATAGCTTCTTGGCCCGAAACACACCGCCGGATCACTTGATCCGCACAGATTTTGAACAAATAGGGGTCGTCCCAAAAGTAGTGTTTAACATCCTTGAAAAACTTGTTCTTTTGTTGGGACGACATCCCTTTAACAATGAAATTCCTCGCGTGGTAATTTGCAAAATGGGCAAACCACGGGGAGTCACCACGAAAAGTCACCATATTAAGTGTCTCGAGAGGAAACATTTTATTTATCTCCTTTGGGTCGAGCACATTTTCATAAGGATTTTCTAATCAGGAAAGATGATCGGCCGCGAGATTCTCGGCTCCTTTTGTGTCAATTACTTTGAATTTGAACTCTTGAAGGAGGAGAACCCACCGGAGCAATCTCGCCTTGGAATCTTTTTTAGCAAAGAGATATTTGAGGGCGGAGTGATCCGTATACACAATGCTTTTGTTCAAGATGAGGTAAGACCAGAATTTTTCGAAGGCGTACACCACGGCTAACATTTCTTTCTCCGTCGTGGTGTAATGCGATTCCGCCTCGGTCATTGTTTTACTAGCATAGTGTATAGGCCTAAAGTGCTTTTCATGACGTTGCCCTAAGACCGCACCTACGGCAAAGTCGCTTGCATCGCACATAAGCTCAAAGGGTAAGTCCCAATCGGGGGCAATCATGATTAGAGCTTCGGTAAGTTTTTTCTTTAACGTTTCAAAAGCTTGAATACATTCATTAGAGAGGATGAACGGGGTATTTTTCTCAAGAAGATGAGTCATCGTTCGGGAAATTTTGGAAAAATCCTTAATGAACCGCCAGTAGAAACCGAAATCACCGAGAAAACTCCGAATACCCTTAACGGTGGTGGGATGAGGTAACTTAGCAATCACATCAACTTTGGCTTTATCGACCTCAATCCCATTTTTGGAAATCTTATGGCCAAGGACAATACCTTCCTTAACCATAAAATGACTCTTTTCCCAATTTAGACAAAGATTAGTGTCTTCACACCTTTTGAGCATCTTGTCCACACGAGAGAGGCAATTTCCGAATGAATTCCGAAAGACCAAAAAGTCATCCATAAAGACTTCCATCATTTTTTCGATCATATCATGAAAGATAGCCATCATACACCTTTGGAACATGCCCGGTGCAATGCATAAGCCGAAAGGCATGCGACGATAGGCGAACGTTCCATAAGGATACGTGAATGTGGTCTTTTCTTGATCATAAAGGTCGATGGGAATTTAAAAGTAACCCGAGAAACCATCGAGAAAACAATAGTATTCGTTTCCTACTAGTCTCTTAAGCATTTGGTCCATAAACGGTAATGGAAAGTGGTCTTGACGGGTGGCGTCATTTAACTTTTGGTAGTCAATGCATACACGCCATGCCGTAACCAATCGAGTAGGAATTAACTCATTTTCATCATTTTTAACAACGATGCCATTGGTATGTGCTTAATTACACATACCATTTTCCATTAAAAACGAGCTTAAATGACCAAAAACGTACCAAAAATACATTGTATTTGTATGTTTTGCATCTGTGTTGTGTAGGAAACGGATATCTGACAAAAAGACGAAAAACAAAGCCAAAAACGACAAAACCGAGCACGGAATGGAAAGATGCATCGCTTGTGTGACTTCAAAACCTTTATGAGAGCGGCTTTTTCCTCGATACTCAAGTCTTTAGCAATTATGACGGGCAAACTTGTCGTCACCCTCCAAAAATGCGTACTCCAAGATGAGGAGGTACAGTCCTAGTTCGACCTCTGAAAGGATTCTTACAATTGAAGATTTATCAGTTTTAGCTTCACAAACTTTAAGTTCTTTTCGAATTTCAGGCAAATAATTTCTAATGTGAGGGGGTAAATGATGGACATCATTGGAGAAGTGCTTCAAAAGAAGAATGTCCCCCTCCGGGTCATAATAAGAGTGATCAACTCCTGTGAAGTGGGGTCATCTTCAAAGCGAGGGAAAGCGTCGACTTCCCCTCGAGAAAAAAATCACTAACCCCGAAGGGAGTGGGAGTTCGGAGAGAGGTAGAAACGATCGGGTCATAATAAGGAGTGGGATTGCCACTCGCGATCACATCGGAGAAACCGAGAACTTCTTGAGAATACTCCTCATAAGCCCATTTCAATGACGTCGATTTCGATTAACCGTATTTCATCATAATTAGAGGAGTATCTCAAAGTTTGATCAAGATTGAATGTTACGGCTTCTTTTCTAACACGAAGAGTTAATTCTCCTTCGTAAACATCGATCAAGGCACGCCCGGTTTTTAAGAAGGAACTCCCGAGAATTAGGGGAACTCGAGGATCGGCATCAAAGTCTACGACTACAAAGTCGGCCGGGAATTGGAACTTTCCTACTTTTACGTAGACATCTTTGGCGATACCGATCGGTTGGGTAATTGAACGATCCGCAAGTTTAAGAGTCATACAAGTAGGTAGTGAGCGTCCGGAAGAGAAAGCTTTTTCCACACGGATAATGGCAATGAATTTATGCTAGCTGGCTCAAGATCGCCAAGGCTTAAGCATTCAAACCTTCGGGAAAAATCACACGGGGTATGAAATTTGTCGGAGTCTCCAAGTTTTTCGGGTAACTTTTTGAGGAGGACCGCCGAGCAATGCTCATTCAACGAAGTTCTTGCCAATTCAAACAATTTTTCTTTGTTACTAATCAAACTCTTAAGTGTCGAAGCAAATTTAGGCATGAGAATAAAGCATCACGAGAAGCTAATACGAAATGCAAATCTTGAAAGAATAGGTAAAATTTCTCAATTTGATTGTTAGCTTTTTCGCGGATCTTTTGGTCATTAAGTCTAGACGGATATGGAATTGATGGTTTCGGGTTAGGCATCGGAGCACTAACGGGAGCAACAACGGGCTCAGAATTTGGTACTTGGGGTTGAACTTGGACAACCAGAGTTGGACGCTTTGTACTTTTCCTTTACTAGGTATGAGGAACCGGTCCTTCTGTCACTCGTTTCACGTTCCACTACTTTAGGAGGAGAAGAAGAAGTAGTAGGAATCGTGGGTCCTTGATAAGAAACACCACTTCGGGTAGTGATTGCTTTCAAGTCACTTTTCGGGTTAGCAACGGTGTTGCTAGGAAGAGAACCCGAGCCCGAAGTAGAGGCGGTATTGGAATTCATGAACTTGGTAAGCAAATCCGTTAAATTGGTCATTTGATTTTGCATGTTTTGGTTTTGGTTTTGCATATTTCTCATAACCGCATCATTAGCTTTTGATGTAGTTTTGGAAAATCTCCTTTGAACACACTTTGTGTTTGCGGAGCCGGATCTTGGTAAGGTGGAGCTTGGTGAACCAGGGGTTGATTAATCGAGGGTCGATAAATTTGGCCTTGGTTGTAATTATTCCCCCAGTTTTGGTTGTAACGGTTTTAATTGTTTCCTTGGTTTTGTTGAACAGTTTGAATTACGTGAAGGAAAAACCGGGAGTTCAAATTTGATTAGCAACGAGGCACGTAACCGGTATTTCCTTGATTGAAATTAGCCGCTGCTGCTTGGGAAACATATTCTTGAATATTGTCACGATAATCGTTGCCATCAGTGGCGGGACAATTTCGTTAAGAATGAGCACCACCGCAAGTTACACAACTTTCCCCGACCGCTTTTACGGTAACGGGAGCTTGGGACTGATTTTTCTTATCAAGAAGTAAGGCTTTCACCACATCTTTAAATTCGGTAACATCGGGAGAGATAATGGGGGTAGAAGAGCTCGTACTCACTTTGGCAACAACCACTTTGTTACGTGAATTACGAACTTTGGATTTTCTCTCAATGATTCTTAGGCAATCCCGAGGCATTTTATCCAAAAAGTTACCACCCGCGGTGGAATTCAACGAATCTTGATCATTAGAGTTCAAAGCATTGTAGAAAATATCGAGTTAATGTAATTATGAAAATCCATGATGTGGACATGCCCGAAGAAGATCATTAAATCGGTCCCATGCCTCATAAAAAGTTTCATCAAATCGTTGTTGAAATCTCGTGATTTTATTTTGAAGATTTGTTGTTTTAAGAAGGAGGAAGAATTTTTTGAGAAAATTTTAAAACAATAGATCATCCCATGGTAAGTAATCAGATCGAGGGGGTTCGTTTTTTCAAGCCAAATGCCTGGTGGCACCCTCAGAGGAAAATGTAAAAGCATAAGCTTAACCAACGTAACTCCGGGACGTTCGGGAAACTTATCAGATCGTAGAAGTGGATCTTGTTGAGAATATCGAATGCGACATGAGGGTCATCTTTGTTCATGTCCAAAAAATTGATTTGTTTTGAACAAGAGTAAGCAAACCATGCTTAAGCTCAAAGTTGTCCGTGGTGATCTCGGGAACAACTATGGCATCCTCGTAACCCTCGGTGGGTGCTTCGAGCAATTGCGTCATAGTACGATTATCGGCCATCGTAACTACGGGAGGAGCTTGATTTTCAATTGGTTCTACAAGATTAAATGGTTCAACAAAAGTCGGTGGGACTTGTTGTTGTTGACGGTTAGAATTACGAGATTGAGAACGAGTGCGCATGCACTAAAATATAAAAAGAAAATTTATACTAATTTTTTTTATTTTATTATTTTATTTTTATTTTGGTTTTTTTTCAACAATGTATTCACAATGTATTTTAACTATATACAATCATCAGGAACTCCGAGTGTGACCCGCTGCTCCGACCCGCACCGACTGACCCGACCCAGAAACCGGCCAATTACTAGCCTGCCCCGGTCCAAACCTCTCTTCTTCTACACATTTCTTCCACCGATCTAGAAAAACACACACAGAACACACAGTAAGAACACTAAATCACTCTCAACAACACAACAACGAGGAGGAGGAAAAGAGAGATTTAGTGTCTATGTGTGCTTATGTGTGTGTTTTTCTAGATCGGTGGAAGAAATGTGTAGAAGAAGAGAGGTTGGGACCCTGGGCAGGCTAGTAATTGGCCGGTTTCTTCTGGGTCGGTCAGTCGGTGCGGTCGTAGCAGCATGTCCACTCGGAGTTCCAGATGATTGTATATAGTAAAAATACATGTGAATATCTTGTTAGAAAAAACCAAAATAAAATAAAATAAAAATAAAATAAAAAAAAAATAGTAAAAATGATTCTTTTATATTTTAGTGCATGCCTACTCGATCTCAATCTCGTAATTCTAACCGTCAACAACAACAAGTCCCACCGACTTTTGTTGAACCTTTTAATCTTGTAGAACCAATTGAAAATCAAGCTCCTCCCGTAGTTACGATGGCCGATAATCGTACTATGGTGCAATTGCTCGAAGCACCCACCGAGGTTTACGAGGATGCAATCGTTGTTCCCGAGATCACCACGGACAACTATGAGCTTAAGCATGGTTGCTTTACTCCTTGTTCCAATAACAAATAGATTTTTGGGGGGGGACAGGGACAAAGAAGACCCGTCATGCTCCATTCGTTATGGGGTCGAACGGAAGGTGGTATGCAGGGCTGCTGAGGCGAGTGGTAAGTGGGGGTTTAATAAGTTTTTTTTTTATTTTTGTTTGTTTGTTTTCTGTTGGTTTATAAGTTTATTTTTCGTTTTTTTTTTACGCGCTTTTGTTTCTTTTTAATGGGCGATTTACTTATAAGCCTTTGTTTTATTATTTTCGTTTTAGTTTTTTTAACTCTTCTACTTTTTGTGAAACTTTATTTTTTTCGTCTATTTTATTTAATAAATTTCCTTATTTTGTTTTTTTGGTTTTACCTTTCTCTTATTTTTCATGTTTTTTCTCTTACATCTTTTTTTTATTTCTTTAGAGCTTTCTACTCTTTTGTTCTTTCTTTCTTTTCGCTTCGCTTTTTTTATTTGATTTAACATTTTTTAGTTTGTCTTATTATTCTTTGTTTTTTTTTTTTCTTAGAATTTTTTTATTATTTAATCTTTTCCGTTTATTTTTTTTTTTAATATTAGTTAGACTATATTTCTTGTTTTTATCCTTGTTTTCATTTTCTTTTATGGCTTTTAACTTATTGTTTTTTTTTTTGTTTTTCTATATCTTTTTTTAACTTTTGTTTTATTTTTTTTTCCCGTGGCTTATTTATTGTTTTTGAAATTACTTGTTAGGTTTTTTTTTTAATTTACTTTTGAGCTTTTTTCTTTTTTTTTTTTTTCGGTGCTTTTCTTTATCCAGTTTTTATTTTTTCAATTTTTTTCTATTTTAATCGTCACCTATTTTTGAATTTTGTTTCTCTTTCTTATTAATTAGTTTTTTTTTATTTCTTTCATTTTTTCTAGTATTTTTTTTGTCTTATTTTTATTTTTTATTTTTTGTATATAATTTTATTTTTTTTTTATTCTGTTTTACTACAATCCTTTTTTTTTTTAATAAATGTTTTTTGTTTTTTTGTATTTTTTTTTTTTTCTTTTTTTTTTTTCTTTTTTGAGTCTTTTTTTATTCTTGTTTTTATATTACTTTTTTAATTATTATTTTTTTTTATCTTTTTTAGTTTTTTTTTATTTATCTATTTTTTTACTCTCCGTTTTTCTCTTTATTACATATTTTATGCTAATATCCTTACACATTTTTTATGTGTCTTTTGTTTATCCTTACTGTTTTACTAGCCTCTCCTTATTCTGCGTAGATTTTATCTACTTTATTTTTATTATGTCTTTTTTTACTTATCATTTTTGTTTTACTTAAATTAAAATTTTTCTTTGTTTTTCTTTTTTTCTTTGTTTTTCATTCAGTGTCTATTCTCTTTATTTGCGTTTCATGTATTTTATTTTCTTTTTTTATTTGTTTAGATTTTATTATTTTGTTTTTATTAACATTTGTCTTTTTATTAAACTTTAATTTTTATTTTCATTTGATTGTACTTCTTGGTATTGTTCTTTTTTTAGTTTCCCCCCGAACGTCCCCGAAGTTACGTCGGTTAAGCTTATGCTTTTCCCCTTTTCCCTCGAGGGTGCCACCGCGGATTTGGCTTGAAAAAAGAACCCCCTCGATCGATTCTTACATGGATGAGCTTGTTTTAAAATTATCAACAAATTCTTCCTCCTTTCAAAAACAACAAATCTTATCTCAAAATAAAATCACGAGATTTCAACACGATTTATGAAACTTTTATGAGGCATGGGACGTTTAATGATCTTTCTTCAGGCATGTCGCACATCATGGATTTTCAGAATTACATTAACTCGATACTTTCTACAATGCTTTGAACTCTAATGATCAAGATTCGTTGAATTCCACCGCGGGTGGTAACTTTTTGGATAAAATGCCTCGGGATTGCCTAAGAATCATTGAGAGAAAATCCAAAGTTCGTAATTCACGTAACAAAGTGGTTGTTGCCAAAGTGAGTACGAGCTCTTCTACCCCCATTATCTCTCCCGATGTTACCGAATTTAAAGATGTGGTGAAAGCCTTACTTCTTGATAAGAAAAATCAGTCCCAAGCTCCCGTTACCGTAAAAGCGGTCGGGGAAAGTTGTGTAACTTGCGGTGGTGCTCATTCTTAACGAAATTGTCCCGCCACTGATGGCAACGATTATCGTGACAATATTCAAAGAATATGTTTTCCCAAAGCAGCAGCGGCTAATTTTCAAATCAAGAAATACCTGTTACCGAGCCTCGATTTGCTAATCCAATCGTGACCTCCCGGTTTTCCTCCGTTTCACAAAAACCAAGGAAACAATTAAAACCGTTACAACAAAACTGGGGAATAATTTACAACCAAGGCCAATTTATAGACCTCGATTAATCAACCCCTGGTTCACCAAGCTCCACCTTACCAAGATCCGGCTCCGCAAACACAAAGTGTGTCAAAGGATGATTTTCAAAACTACATCAAAGCTAATGATGCGGTTATGAGAAATATGCAAAACCAAACCCAAAACATGCAAAATCAAATGACCAATTTAACGGATTTGCTTACCAAGTTCATGAATTCCAATACCGCCTCTACTTCGGGCTCGGGTTCTCTTCCTAGCAACACCGTTGCTAACCCGAAAAGTGACTTGAAAGCAATCACTACCCGAAGTGTCATTTCTTATCAAGGACCAATGATTCCTACTACTTCTTCTTCTCCTCCTAAAGTAGTGGAACGTGAAACCGAGGTGACAAAGGACACGGTGCCTCCTACTAATAACGGAAGTACCAAAGACGTCCAACCTCCGGTTGTCCAAGTTCAACCTCAAGTACCAAATTCTGAGCCCGTTGTTGCTCCCGTTAGTGCTCCGAAGCCTAACCCGAAACCATCAATTCCATATCCGTCTAGACTTAATGACCAAAAGATCCGCGAAAAAGCTAACAATCAAATTGAGAAATTTTACCAAATCTTTCAAGATTTGCATTTCGACATTAGCTTCGCGGATGCTTTAATTCTCATGCCTAAATTTGCTTCGACACTTAAGAGTTTGATTAGTAACAAAGAAAAATTGTTAGAATTGGCAAGAACTTCGTTGAATGAGCATTGCTCGGCGGTCCTCCTGAAAAAGTTACCCGAAAAACTTGGAGACTCCGACAAATTTCATACCCCGTGTGATTTTCCCGAAATGTATGAATGCTTAGCCTTGGCCGATCTTGGCGCTAGCATAAATCTCATGCCATTATCCGTGTGGAAAAAGCTTTCTCTTCCGGAGCTCACTCCTACTTGTATGACTCTTAAACTTGCGGATCGTTCAATTACCCAACCGATCGGTATCGCCGAAGATGTCTACGTAAAAGTAGGAAAGTTCCAATTCCCGGCCGACTTTGTAGTCGTAGACTTTGATGCCGATCCTCGAGTTCCCCTAATTCTCAGGAGATCTTTCTTAAAAACCGGACGTGCCTTGATTGATGTTTACGAAGGAGAATTAACTCTTCGTGTTAGAAAAGAAGCCGTAACATTCAATCTTGATCAAACTTTGAGATACTCCTCTAATTATGATGATAATACGGTTAATCGAATCGACGTCATTGAAATGGCTTATGAGGAGTACTCTCAAGAAGTTCTCGGTTTCTCCGATGTGTCGCGAGTGACAATCCCACTCCTTATTATGACCCGATCGTTTCTACCTCTTCTCCGACTCTCACTCCCTTCGGGGATAGTGATTTTCTTCTCGAGGAAGTCGACGCTTTCCTCGCTCTTGAAGATGATCCAACTTCACCGGAAGTTGATCACTCTTATTATGACCCGGAGGGGGACATTCTTCTTCTTGAAGCAATTCTCAATGATGATCCATCATTACCCCCTCCCACTTAAGGAAATTATTTTGCTTGAAATTCGAAAAGAACTTAAAGTTTGTGAAGCTAAAAATGATAAATCTTCAATTGATGAACCTCCCGAGGTCGAACTCAAGGACTTACCTCCTCATCTTGAGTACGCATTTTTGGAGGGTGACGACAAGTTGCCCGTCATAATTGCTAAAGACTTAAGTGTCGAGAAAAACCGCTCTCATAAAGGTTTTGAAGTCACACAAGCGAGCCATCGCTTGGAAACTCTCTGACATTAAGGGTATTAACCCGGAATTTTGTACTCACAAGATTCTTATGGAAGAGGACTACAAACCGGCGGTCCAACACCAAAGACGGGTGAATCCAAAGATCCACGATGTCATCAAAAAGGAGGTTGAAAACTTTCTTGACACCGGATTAATTTACCCGATCTCGGATAGTCCTTGGGGAGCCCCGACATTGTGTACCAAAAAAGGTGGCGTCACGTTGTTGCAAATGATGAAAACGAGTTCATTCCTACTCGATTGGTTAACGGATGCGTGTATCATTTACTACCTGTAAGTTTAAATGAAGCCACCCTAAAGACCATTTCCCACTACCGTTTATGGACCAAATGCCGAAGATTACGGGAAACGAATACTATTGTTTTCTCGATGGTTTCTCGGGTTACTTTCAAATTCCCATCGACCCTCATGATCAAGAAAAGACCACATTCACTTGTCCTTATGGAACGTTCCCAAGGTCTTTGATGGCTATCTTTCATGATATGATCAAAAAAACGAGGAAGGTCTTTCATGGAGACTTCGGTCTTTGGAATTCTTCGAAATGCCTCTCTCGTGTGGACAAGATGCTCAAAAGTATGAAAGACACCAATCTTTGTCTAAATTGGGAAAAGAGTCATTTCATGGTTAAGGAAGGCATTGTCCTTGGCCATAAGATTTCCAAAAATGGGATTGAGGTCAATAAAGCCAAAGTCGATGTGATTGCTAAGTTACCTCATCCCACCACCGTTAAGGGTGTTCGGAGTTTTCTCGGTCATGCCGGTTTCTATCGACGATTCATTAAGGATTTTTCTAAAATTTCCCGACCGATGACTCATCTTCTTGAGAAAAATACTTTGTTCATCTTCTCCAATGAATGTATTCAAGATTTTGAAACGTTAAAAAAAACTTACCGAAGCTCCAATCTTGATAGGCCCGGTATGATCCGATGGGACTTGACGCCTTTGAGCTTATGTGCGATGTAAGCGACTTTGCCATAGGTGCGGTCCTAGGGCAACGTCATGAAAAACACTTTAGGCCTATACACTATGCTAGTAAAACAATGAACGAGGCAGAATCGCACTATACCACGACGGAGAAAGAAATGTTAGCCGTGGTGTATACCTTCGAAAAATTCCGGTCTTACCTCATCTTGAACAAAAGCATTGTGTATACGGATCACCCCGCCCTCAAATATCTATTTGCTAAAAGAATCCAAGCAGATTGCTCCGGTGGGTCTCCTCCTCAAGAATTAATTCAAAGTAATTGACACAAAAGGAGCCGAGAATCTCGCGGCCGATCATCTTTCCCGATTAGAAAAATCCTTATGAAAATGTGCTCGGCCCCAAAGGAGATAAATGAAACGTTTCCTCTGAGACACTTAATATGGTGACTTTTCGTGGTGACTCAAGTACCCCGTGGTTTGCCGATTTTGCAAATTACCACGTGGGGAATTTCATTGTTAAAGGGATGTCGTCCCAACAAAAGAACAAGTTTTTCAAGGATGTTAAATACTACTTTTGGGACGACCCATATTTGTTCAAAATATGTGCGGATCAAGTGATCCGGCGGTGTGTTTCGGGCCAAGAAGCTATTGACATCCTTAAAGCTTGCCATAGTAGACCCACCGGGGGACATTACGGTGCCAACTACACCACCAAAAAGGTTTTTGACTCAGGATTATATTGGCCAACTATTTACCGAGATGCCCATGACTTGGTCACCCGATGTGATACTTGCCAGCGTCAAGGAAAAATTTCGCAACGTGATGAAATGCCTCAAAATTCCATCTAAGTTTGTGAAATCTTTGACGTGTAGGGCATCGATTTCATGGGGCCATTCCCGTCTTTACGAGGGAATAAATGCATATCCTCGTAGCCGTCGATTACTTGTCAAAATGGGTTGAAGTGAAAGCGCTCCCCACCAACGACGCCTGAGTTGTTTGCAAATTTCTTAAATCTCTCTTCGCCCGATTCGGTACCCCTAGTGCTATCATAAGTGATCGCGGAACCTATTTTTTCAATGACCAGTTTGAAAAGGTCATGCTTTAATACGGAGTTACTCACCGTCTCTCCACTGCGTATCACCCACAAACAAGTGGGCAAGTTGAGGTATCTAATCGTGGCTTGAAACGAATTCTTAAAAGGACCGTAGGCGAGAATCGTGCCTCTTGGTCGGATAAATTAGATGACGCACTTTGGGCCTTCCGTACCGCTTACAAAACACCCATCGGGTGTACCCCATACAAGCTCGTGTACGGAAAGGCATGTCATCTACCGATCGAGCTCGAGCACAAAGCCTATTGGGCCTTGAAGCATGTAAACTTTAACCTTGAGACCGCGGGTGATCACCAAAATGTTCAACTCGGTGAATTAAATGAACTTCATGATCAAGCCTATGAGAACTCTTTAATCTATAAAGAGAAAACAAAGAGGATCTATGACTCCAAGATCAAAATCCACATTTTCAACGTCTAGATCAATCCTTCTCTTTAACTCTTGAGTGAAGATGTTCTCGGCAAGTTAAAATCCATTTGGTCCGACCGTTCCCATGCCCATGTCTTTCCATATGGCACCGTCGAGTTATCTCAAAACTTCGGGCCAAACTTCAAGGTAAACGGTCATAGAATTAAGCACTACTTTATAGGGGATGCACCAAAAATGGTTGTCCTGGATCTCCAAACCCTCTTTAAGAACCAATGAATTCGGGGATTAGGTCAAGCTTAGTGACCCTAAACAAGCGCTTCGTGGGAGGCAACCCATGCTTATCCTTATAATATTATTTAGTAATGAATAAGTGTTTTTTGATGTGTGAGGAGGTGTGCCTTTTCCATTCTCGTTTGCTTGTGTTTTTGTGATTGTCCAGGATTGTCCCGGATTTTTGAAGCCTCTCGTGCTCATGGTTTTGTCCTTCGATCACAAGAGCTTCAAATCCTCAACTTCATTTGGGAAATCCAATATCCTAATCTAATCGACTAACGTTTATCTTTAGCATAATTAATAAATGGCTTAGGATTTACGTAGAGACCCTTCTTAAAACATTGAGGACAATCTTTAAATCTATTATGCCTGCAGCCGTTGTTTTCACGTAAGCCCGTTTTTACCACCAAAAATTTTGAAAAATACCAAAAAAAAAATATAAAAAATGAAAAAGTATAAAAAATTTCAAAAATAAAATAAGTGTTTTGTCACAATTTTGACTTTCCTGCTGGGTAGGATAAGAATAAATTTTGACTCGATCGAGCGTGTTGAGCTCTAGCTTGTTCCTTAACTTTTAGACTAAGCATTCGCGGAACTTCGCGAAGAACGAAAAATGATAGAGTTAAGTATGAGTTGGATGCTAAACAAAGATTATTTGGAAATCTTAAGAGTTCATGTGTGTAATTTGTGGCTTTTTCTCCCATAAGCTCTAACCGGACTAATAATACGTGCTATTTTTGGAAATTAAACTTAAATCAACAATTTTTGAGATGTAGTCAATAATATATTTTTTTTAGTCTTAGTTCAAATTTATACTTAAATTTTCCAAAAAGAAGTCCTCTATATATCGTGAAAAAAAATAATGAAAAATATGATGAAAAATGAAAAAAAAAGAATGATGAGTAATAATTATAAACTGTGGGCTGATAAAAGTTTGTTGTATCTTGTCGGCTCACAACCGATGTTGCAGCCTTCTAAGATAATCCCATAGAAAGAATAAATAACCGAGCACTGATAAAAGTTTGATGCATCTTACCGGCTCACAACCGATGTTGCAGCCTTCTAAAAGGTCGAGGGTTACAATTGCATCATGGTTATGTTTAAGGTTAAGTGTAATATAAATGTAAGAAAATCTCTTTTTGTTAAATTAAATATGCTTTGAACTTAGACTATTACATTTTAAAGTTGTCTTTTTTCTAAATACGCTATGATAAAACGAAAACCTAAGAGTCTTTGAAAACAAAGGTCCAATGAGTCCCGATAACTAGTCTCTGTGGGGTGTCAAAAGCCGGTCACTTAGCCGCAAGGTTGGATGTCCGAGATGTAAGTCGCTACAAGGGATGCCCCCAGCCTTCAAACTCATTTTAATCTCGGTGGAACGTGAAGCGTAGAATTTTGCAAAGATGTTGATCCATAGTTGAAATATTCAATAGCACATTCACCTAAGATAATAATAAATGTCTAGGAGTATAAGTTTCACAAGTTACAAATATGAGTAGTGTTAGCATCTTAACTTATATTTAACGATGATTTCGTTTTAAGCTTGGTTTGGAATAAGTGAAAAGTCGAGAACGATGAATTTATCCTTTTTGGGGGCATTTTAGGATTGAAATGCATCTTGTTCTATGATCCCGAAAAGTTATGAAAATAACGAAAGTCCGAACGTTCTAGTTAGTTGCTAAAAAGAAAAGCATGAAAAATATAAAAAAAAATAGCAAAAGGAAAAAAATACAAAAATATGAGTGGGAATAAGTGTATATATTCAAAAATGGAAAAAACGGGACTTTTCAAAGCTATTGATTTCTTTAATTCCCCTCGATGAACACTTAGCTACTTTTCAAGATAATTAGTCGAGAGGGATTGAGATTCTTGGTTTTCTTAAGTGTTTACTTATGGCATTGCGTGAGGACACGACAATATCTTAGTATGGGGGATTTTGGTATGTGCTTAATTACACATACCGTTTTCCATTAAAAATGAGCTAAAATTACAAAAAACATACCAAAAATACATTGTATTTGTATGTTTTGCATTTGTATTGTGTAGGAAACGGATATCCAAGAAAAGGACAAAGACGAAGCCAAATCGACAAAACCAAGCACGGGAATGTGAAGAGCGTGAAGCAAAAGTCAAAATCAAAGCCAAATCAAAGACAGCCAATCAAAGTCAAAGAAAAAGTCAAAGTCAACCCCGGGACACGACAATAAAAAGAGCATCGAAAAACAAACCTAAAAACCCAAAAATGTCAAAGTAGGCCAACCCGTGCCCATTTTAGTGGGCCGGGTCAGCCCACTATTA
>BQNB010034538.1:0-48454 GCA_026074375.1 Tanacetum coccineum
TATTAAAGAAATGCTTAAGAAATTTAGCTTAGAAGAATCTAAACCAATGAAAACCCCCATGTCCTTCGATACCAAACTCAAGAAAGACAATGAGTGTGAGTCGGTAGATAGTACCAAGTATCGAGGGATGATAGGTAGTTTATTATACCTAACAACAAGTAAGCCCGATATCATGTTTAGTGTCTGCCTTTGTGCTCGCTTCCAAGAGGCTTCCACAACCTCTCACCTTGAAGCGGTTAAGCATATCTTCCAATACATTAAAGGCACTAAGCACTTAGGATTATGGTATCCTAAGGGGGCCGGCATAGAAATAGTAGTATATGCCGACTTTGATCATGCGGGAGATTATGTAGATCGAAAGAGCACTAGCGGTATTTGTACGTTTGTGGGATGTTGTTTAACATCTTGGTTCTTGAAGAAACAAACCGCTCTTGCTATATCCACTACCAAAGCCGAATACCTAAGCACCAGAAAGGTATATCAACAAGCATGATGTGTCGTTGTGTGGTGTATATTTTATTGTTTTAAGTTTTAAATTTATATTTTGCTGACTAAACCAAAAACAACACTTTAATGGGCAGTGTACCCGATCAGTAGTAGTTTCATAGTAAGTAGGGTGTCGAACACTTGAAGCGAGGTTAAATCTATCAATTTAATTAATATATTGGTTATCTAATCTATGTTAATTCTTTTCTATTCTAAACCTATGTCAGTCCTAATTTCCTAATTCTAATAGGAAAAGGGGGGTTTTCAGCTTGAGAGACTGGCACAGTTTGGTTGGTACCCACGCAAGCTAATTAACAAAAGATAAAAGAGCGGTCGAGCTAAATATAAGAAAATTGTATTAACCATTATTAATCCAATTAAAAAGTTGGTTTGTTTATTAAGTGCAATGATTTCTTCTCTCAAGGTGGCATATCATTCTTAAGACTTAGGCGTTACATCATCCTAAGACCTAGACATAATAATTCTATCACAATTATTGTGTGTTGAGTTTGGTTGTCACTTTGAGGTGGAACTTGAGTGTAAGTTTCATGTGAGTTGATGCCTGAGATAGGAAGTGGAGGATGTGAGATAACTTGTTGTGATGTGGGAGTGTCCTTAATGTAAGGAGTTTGGTTGTTACTTTGAGGTGGAACTTGAGAGTGAGTTTTATGTGAGTTGATGGGTGAGATAGGAAGTGAAGGATGTGAGAGAACTTGTTATGATGTGGGAGTGTCCTTAATGTAAGGAGTTTGGTTGTCACTTTGAGATAGAGTTTGAGTATGAGTAACATGTGAATTGACGGGTGAGATGAGAAATGGAGGATGTGAGACACCTTGTGGTGATGTGGTAGTGTTCTTGATGTAAGGATTCGGTAATGCTTGATTGGAGTGATTGTTTTCTTGAGATGGTTGATGGTGAGGAGTGAGTGGTTTTGGCATTGGTGTAGGTAAGTTTACATTGAGCCCATTAGATGTGTTACAAGGGTTTAGTTTCTTCCTCCAAATGGGTTACACACTCATTTTGGCTACCCTTGATGGTTTGGATGTGGGTTTGATAGGAGATGTCATTGATGAGGATGATTGTGATGATGATGGATGAGAATGTATTTATAGTGGAGGAAATGTTTAAATTAGGAAGAATGAACATTTAAAGGATCAAATCCAAGAAATGTTTGTGAATTTAGGGAAACAGTAGCTAAGTCTAGAGGGTATTTGGTTAAAGGGAGGTGAAAATATTGTTTTACCCGTGTTTGCCTAGGTCGGTCCCTTTAATTAGGGGCCGGTCCCCTTAAAATTAAGGGGGCCGCCTACTAGCATTTCCCAGATTTCCTAAAATTTGATTTTTCTCAAAATTTTGTGTGAGGGTTTCTGTTTTGGTGGTTAATTTGCAGCAAGTCCATCCTTTTATGGCAATTAAGATTTTTAGCACATAGCACTTAAGCATTCAACATTCTACATATGTATGACAAGATGTAGGATAACCTATTTCACATAATTTTGGCATATACTTATATATGAATTGAAGATCATAAGGGTGAAGAACATATGAAATAGTAACTAGATATAATACATAAAGAATTCTCCTTGATAAGGGGGTTAAGTTAAAAAAACAAACCAAACTTTTGTGCAAATCCTAGTGTGTGCCTAAGTGCGACAAATGTGGAGTAGCGATTATTTCGACACTAAGACATGTAAAACCTAAGAAATAATCCAAGTGCTCCTTGATTTAATTTTGCTCAACCAAGATTGTCGTAAATATATATTAGATTATATACTTTTGACAACAAGTAAGAGAACATTATGCATATGTGAAAAATGTTTTTAGCATATCTCAATAACATGTGATAATTGATTTTCATGTGCTCCTAGTTGTGAGAAAGACTTTTTGGAAAACAATAGATTGGGATTATTATATATGTATAATGATATATGCATTTGGATAGAAGGATTTGTAAAAGTTTGCTTATAGACTTTTCCCAATCTTGTGATTTTGTGCAAAATAGAAACCTAGACACAGAGAGAAAGAAAAAAAAATTGTCAGTTAGGTGGGTGGTCCCCTTAAAATTAAGGGGGCCGCCCTTTATGAATTAAGGGGCCACCCCCTGTTAAAAAAAAATTTCTTAGATTTTTGACAATTGGTTCATTGATGATTATCATTCCATTATTATGCCGAAAACTTAATCAATTTGTTCCATCATTCCTAGACCTAGACGTAAGTAGATGAAAGGCTCACGTTTAAGTGGTTTAGTTAGAATATCGGCTATGTTGTCTTCTGATGAGACCTTTTCTATAGAGATATTTCCTTTTTGAACATTATCGCGAAGGAAGTGATGGTGAATCTCAATGTGTTTTGCTCATGAGTGTTGAACGGGATTCTTACTTAAGTCTATAGCCTCTTTGTTATCACACATTATTGGAATGTCATCTAACCTAACGCCATAGTCTATGAGAGCTTGTTTCATCCATAGAGCTTGTTGACATGCCTTTCCGGCGCTTACGTATTCCACTTCGGTTGTGGAGATGGCAAGAGCGGTTTGCTTCTTCGAAAACCAAGACGTTAGACAACATCCCATAAACGTGCAAACACCAGTAGTGCTCTTGCGATCTACGTAATCTCCCGCATGATCCGAATCCGCATACACTATTGTTTCTATGACGGATCCCTTACGATACCATAATCCTAAATGCGTAGTGCCTTTAATGTATCAGAAGATACGTTTAACCGCTTCTAGGTGCCCATAAACGTGCAAACACCACTAGTGCTCTTGCGATCTACGTAATCTCTCGCATGATCCAAATCTACATACACTATTGTTTCTATGCCGGATCCCTCAGGATACCATAATCCTAAATGCGTAGTGCATTTAATGTATTGGAAGATATGTTTAACCGCTTCTAGGTGAGAGGTTTTGGGATCCTCTTGAAAGCGGGCGCAAAGGCAAACACTAAACAGGATATTAGGTCTACTTGCCGTTAAGTATAATAAACTACCTATCATGCCTCTATATTTGGTATTATCTACAGACTCACCTTCTTCGTCTCTTGTGAGTTTGGTTTCCATAGACATAGGAGTTTTTATTGGCTTAGAGTCTTCTAGTCCAAATTTCTTAAGCATTTCCCTAATATATTTTGATTGATTAAAAACTATTCCATCATCTAATTGTTTTATTTGTAATCCTAAGAAGAAATTTAGTTCCCCCATCTCATTCATTTCGAACTCATCATGCATGATCTTGGGAAAGTCATCACACATTTCTTGACAAGTTGATCCGAATATAATGTCATCAACATATATTTGGACAATAATGAGACTGGAGTAATTATCTTTAATAAGAAAGGCTTTTAATCGATCATACCAAGCTTTTGGGGCTTGTTTTAGACCATAAAGAGCTTTCTTAAGTTTGTAGACATAATTTGGTTTTGCGAAGTCAATGAATCCCAGAGGTTGTGCCACGTAAACCTCCTCATTGATAAAACTGTTAAGGAATGCACTCTTCACATCCATTTGGTATAACTTAAAGTCTAATGCGCAAGCATAAGCTAAAAGCATTCTTATGGACTCTAGTCTAGCTACGGGTGCATATGTTTCGTCGTAATCAATTCCTTCTTAGTGATTATATCCTTGGGCGACTTTAACACCCCCAAATTTGCTCGCAGCGGAACCAACTATTTGGGTGTTAAAAAAAAGTACAATAGTCACAAGATGTAAAGAACGACTCGAAGAGACGTTTTAAAAACAAGCAAACATTTCCATTCCTTGGTTTTAGAGTTCAAAAGCGTAGTCCCAAAGCATCATTATACTCTTGAAAATCTTTTCCTAATGATGATGAACCCATGTGGGCTGCTGACCATGTTGTCGCTCCGACTCCCGGTTCCGCAATCACTATTCCTGAAACTGCTAACGAATTTGCTATCAAAGGTAACCACTTGACCCTCGTCAAAGGAAATCAATTCGATGGTAGAACCAAAACCGATCCTCATAAACATATTCACGAATTCTTCGGAATCTGCAATATGTTTAAATACAGATATACCAAAAATGAAGCCGTCCGCCTAATGATGTTTCCCCTATCCCTTACTGGGGAAGCAAAAACTTGGTTGGATGAACTCAACGAAGGAACTATCAAAACATGGGATGAACTCCGAACCACTTTCATTAGCCGATTCTTTCACCTAGCTCTTTTTGACCGACTCCTCGGAGAAATCCGAGCTTTCTCTCAACACGAGAACGAATCTCTAACCGATGATTGGCTTCGTATGAAGGAAATGCTCTAAAACTGTCATGGTCACAATTTGTCCAAAGGCAATATCATTAAAATCTTCTATCATGGTCTCAGCGAAATAACCCAAGAAGTTTTGAATGCCGCAGCTGGTGGTATTTTCCTCTATAAAACACAAAATCAAGCTTATCAGCTTTTGGAAGACAAGGTCTTACTCAAGCTCGATTGGGCTAAAAACCAAAAAACCAAATCATCTCTTAAAAAACCCGTTGCTTTCGCTGATGAAGGAGCAGGAATTCAATACTGTACAAAAGGATGGCCCAATGATGCCATGACCCTGAAAATGGATGCTCAGTATAAAGAACTCCAAACCCATTCTAAAAAAACTAAACCCGATCTTGATGAAGATGATATACCTATGTCCCGTGAAGAGGAAGCTAAATTCATGCAAACTTTTCGTAAGACTCATTTTTACAATGATTACCGCGACCGAGACTCAAATCGCGATAATTGGCGTTCAAACGAACGAAGTAGTTATAATCGAGACAACTATCGATCCAATACCGATGATAAACTCTTGTGTTATTGATCTGAGAAGTAACACGCCCCAGACCCTTATTCCGCTGCGACCCAATTTGGGGGTGTTACACATACTCTCATTTATGATGTGCTCTTTCATCAATTGACTTCATAACAGATTCCATGTGTTGGATAAGTATGTCATGAAATTCTAGAATCTCTAGTTGAGTGTATTATAGAAAGTAGTTGTGTGTCACTATAACATATTCATCATCCAGATAAGTCCGTAACTTGATGAACATCTAAAACTATGTCTCGAGTACTTTAAAAGCAGCTATGGATCCAATCTCTTGAAATTCTTCTTTGTCAAGTTGTTTTTCTAGTTGATCCACGTTCAGGTACATCGTTCCTGTGAAAGTCTCAACATCTTGACCAAAGAGTGTTGCAAATGCGCATTTGAATCCATACTCGGTTCGAGTTCCTTTTAACTCATTGTTTGAAAGAAGCTTGAGGTGTGAATGAAGTTGTCAAAAAGATACCATGCAACTCTTTTTTGCTTTGTCTTGAATTTGTTGCATTTGTTGTTCTTCCGAATTAGAACACGAAGAAAAAGTATCTTTCGTTTCCATTTTACCAAAAATTGTGAAGTGAAAATGATTTGTAGGATCTTAAGCAGATGTGTTATGATTGAAGTTGTGGTAAAATGAATACAATTAACGTCCATGGGATATTACAAGTCTATGATTAAAACCGAGAAAAGAATTAATTTATTCGCGGGATTTTACAAAATCAATAGAAAATGGTGAATGTAAATTGATTGAGATTAAGGTTTGTTTGTGTTGAATTAGTTGTCTTTTAAGTCCTTGATTGTTATTGTGGTTCGAGTTTGCAAAGTCTGAAGTGGCAAACCTCTACAGAAATGGTAAAGTCTCTAGGGAATTATGACAAATCGCTAACGAGTTTTAAAATTGGCAGAGTAACGTTTAGTAATTAGCTTAGATAAGGTCTTCAATTTGTCCCTGTCTCAACTCGCTAATACAAATAGCTACTTTAAATGAATGATAAGTCGCTATATGAAGGTCTTTGTTAACTCGCTACCTCAACTTGCTACCTGTAACTTGCTACCTCAACTTGCTACTTGTAACTTGCTAAGTGTAACTCGTTACCTCAACTTGCTACATGTAACTTGCTACCTCAACTTGCTACCTGTAACTTGCTACCTCAACTTGCTACTTGTAACTTCTAAAGATGTCACTTTCAAAAGTACATGAGTCACTTTCGTACCTGTTGTACCTGCTTGGATTATAGCAAACAAACAAACTTTGAATGATCTCAACTCTCTACCAAGAATCTTAAACAACTTGCTAGATAGAAAAAGTTTAAGAAACTTTTGAATAAGCCTAAAAAACATAATAAGTTGATGAAATAAGTTGTAGGACTTTAAGATAAGCTACTAGAGCTTGTTCTAAACACAAAAGTACATGTTTGACTTTGTGATTCAACCCGCCACTTAGAAACCAAAATAAGTCAAATCCTTTTAAGCTTAATATCGAACTAGAACTTATTTAAAGACATGAAATGGCAACAATAGAACTTATTTAACTAGTAGAGCAAGAAGAGAATAAGCTTAGAAAACCAAAAAGCTTAAGGCCTTATGAGCCGTGGGCTTTTTAACTCAAATAAGCCACGAAAATTTTGAGCCTATTACCACAAGAATCACTATCCACCCGAGGCTCTTGATACCAAATGTCAAAACTAAGAAATTACTTCACTTCATTACTTAAACTATGGATTGAACAAGAAAATAGATGGAAACTAGGAAGATGTTTAGAGAGAGAAACAAGAGAGAGAAAGTAGAGAGAAAAATGAGATGGTTGATTAACTAGTGAAAATTACAATGAGAACCAACACCCTCTCCATCCTTGGAGAGGTGTATTTATAGTTAAACCAAGAGGCTTACATGCCTTGGTATTTCTATGGGTCAGGCTCGGGATTACTTGGGCTTACGCCTGATACATGTGACCGATTAGCTTACATAAACGAATCCGTTTACCCGTTCTAGCCTATTACAACGTTACATAACTTGAATGACCGAGACCCAATATTCTTAATGAACGAACTTCCTTGTTCGACTCAATATTTGAGGCTAACAATTGGTATCAGTTAAAATTATATATAAGAGTATACCGGTAGTATATTAAATTCTAGAACTTGTTTTTGTGATGCATCCCGAGACCATAAGTGAGATCGCATTCGTGTGATTAGGATTCGCTAAATGATAAGAGGTACTAGGATAAACCATGTTTTAAACCTGTATTTGTTATTATGGTCTCCTCGATCATATAACTACCCTCACACCCTTGCTTCACACTTATTTTTAGTGCAAGATACCCCTAATACACCCCTTCGAGCCTATCCTTTTCGTGATTCTCGTAATTTTTTGGTGGATTCTGGATTATTAATGAAGAGCATTGTTTACACCGACACCAAATGTTACACCCCAATCGCCTTAGCCTTCCTTGTATGTACTTATTTTTAGTACATTATTGTTATCACATTTGTAAACCCAGTTAATTATTTGCTTGAGTACATAGTTGCTAAGTTGAGTCTTTTATAAGTGTATATAGTTTTGGGACGATTGGGATTCATGGTAGTTTTTATTTTAACTCCATGTTATTTTTGATCCTTTCAATTCGGGTCATTAGTTAGTTTATGTTTATGAGTTCTAAAACTCAAGTGTAGGGGTGTGTCTATAAACCCCATGTCATGTATTATTTATGTTTCAGCAGGTGGCAGGGCAAAAGTGTACAAAAAATAGAAAAAAGTGAAAAGAAAAAAAAAGAGAAAAAGGAAAAGAAAATCGAAAAAAATATAAAAAAAGAAGAAAAAAATGTACAGGCTGCCATCTTGCTTATGTTTATGTTCAAGATAGAATTGGAAAAGAAAAAGAAAGAGTATGATGTAGAGTTTTGTATATCTTAGTCCTAGTGTGGTCGAGTCTTGGCTTAGCAACGCCTTCGCATGTATTCTTGTATATTAATTAACTCACCACCCCCATTTCCGTTTCCGTTTAACTTACACCCAAACATCACAACCTGTAGAAATCTAGAAGGGGGTTGAATAGTTTACCGCTTTTTAATTTAAGGTTTTAAAGTGTTTGTAAAAATTTTAGATTCGACTTTATGTGAATTCAATACTTGCACAATATAAACAATATACCTATCTAAACAATTAAGAACATAGTATGAGACAGTAATGCAAGACAAAAGATAAGAGTAAGAACAAACAAACCACAATGCGAGGATTTATAATAGTTCGGCAATGAAACACCTCTTCGCCATACTCCACTCCCCGAGCACCTAACTCGAGAGTTTTCTTCACTATGTCAACAAGCTCCCTTATGGCGGAGAAAACCATACACAACGTTGCTTACACCGATTTACGACACAAAGCTAAATGTCGAGTTCTAATCTTAGCTAGAACCAATCTATCACAACACAACTTCACGACTTGTTCACGACTTCACAACTTCTTCACAACTTCAAGACTTCTTCACAACACTACTTATATCACAACTATCTAGCACTACTTGGTAAGATCACCACGATCTAACTATACTTACAAAGATCGCCAAGATCTAGCAACTACACAACTTTACAAGATTTACAAAAGATTTACAAGTTATGATATGAATGCAATAAGATTGCAACAACACACAAAGGTGTAATACTTCTTCACTTGATGATGGAAGTATTCTTCTCTTGCACTTGAGGAATTGAGCTTGGATCACTTGGAAACAAAGCTTTATGATTAAATGATCAAAGGATTTTAGAGAGGATATGTGGGCTGTTTTGGGCAGAAAGAATGAGTGCAAAAGGTGAGAAAATAGTGGGGAAAAGTCCAGTATTTATAGGACAAACTGGGGGAGCGTCTACCTAGGGGCGGTCCCCTTAAATAGGTGGGCGGTCCCCTTAAAATTAAGGGGGCCGCCCGTGTATTTAAGGGGGCCGCCCTAGACTAGGGCCTCCCCAGTTTGTCTTTTGTGTAGGGGGGATTTTCTAGAACTTTTCTAGCCGTTTTAGGTCCGAAAATTTGAATTTCAAAATGTTTATTTTGAATAAAACATTTCTTTTAATTGTAGAAAATGTTTTGTAATGTTTATAAAAATGTTTACAACATTTTATAAAAGTTTGAGGTTGAATAAAAATTTTCTTTGATCATAAAATGCATTAAGCATTTATTTATTCATACCTTTAAGTGATATAATTATCAAAATGAAAATTTACTACTAATTACTTGTTTACGTTTAATTTTACATTGAACGTTTTTATATTTTGTGATTATCAAAACGTAAAGATGTGAAAAATATTAATAATGTTTTTAGGAATTATATTTTCTCTAGGAAATCATGCCTCGCAAGTCTTTCGAAGATCACAAAACTACAAGACACTATATTCCAATAATATCACATGAATACTGTACACCTATAAAAGAAAACTAAGAAACCTTGAAAGTCGCTGCATTCATGAGGGTCGGGTGGTTTTTGAAAACTTTGCTGATTTAAACTATGTTCGGTCTTTGTTTAGCTTTGTCGAGTTTGAGTGTCGCCTTAAAATTAATGACCAAATTTGTCCTCGTTTTATACTTGAGTTTTATAGTCAATATCAATTAAACTATTCCGACGAAGGACAAATGTTCATCGAATTTATGGTTCAAAATCAATTCTGTTCTTACTCTCTTGAAGAATTTGCTCAAATTCTTGACATACCTTGCGAGCGTGCCTGCGTCTTTACTGACAAAGAGTTGAGATCAATGAAGATCCAATATTTATCAAAGATCCAATGGACCAATCATAGCCACCCATTTTTTATTAAATTAAAAAAACCCCACTTTCCACCTCTTTTTTAAAATTAAAATATATTGCAAATGGTAAATCGTTAAACGATAAAAAATATACCACCGCGACGAGAATTAAATCATCTTTCTAACGAGGGGCACTTTGATATACTTTCGACAAACTTTTTTTTTGATTTTTTTAGTCACGTCTGAAAAAAACCACATGTGATTTGTATTACAAAATCACATGTGATTTACAAAATCACTGTTGATTTTCACCAAAATCACATGTGATTTCATAAAATCACATGTGATTTTGTAAAATAACATTCACATGTGATTTTTCAGAAATCACGTGTGATAATTCTAACGTGACTAAAAAAATAAATAAAAAAAATTCTTCAAAAGTATATCAAAGTGCCCTCGTTAGAATAGAAAGATGTATATAATTATCGTTGCAATGTATGTTTCATTTACGCTAACGATTATCGGTTTGGAGATATTTCATTTGAAAAAAAGAGAGTGAAAAGTGAGTTTTATTTATTGACTAAAAAAAATGGATGGTTTGAGATGGAGTCTTGAGAATCTTTATGATAAAAATGGTTTTATTGAACTTTTGCTACTGACAATGTAGTCATTGACGAGTTGGCATTATTGGGATTTGTCCCTTGGATGGTCCATATCAAACCAACCCTCCTTCTCTTGATGACATCATTTCGTCTATTCTAATTGATTGAGAAGGTCAAGTTCGTCGCATCCGTCATGAGGAAGAAATTAATGTTCTTCAATATCAAATTCTTACTTGTGAAATTGTGCCAACCTTGAAGCCTTTGGAAGGAAATTTATCCGGGAAAACATTTTCTGTTTGGGGGGTAATCGAGACCATGTTCCCAGCGTGTTCTTTGTTACATGCTTTATTGTGTTGTACACTCCGAAAAGTTCAACCTTGCCTATTTTATGGCAAAACGAATGGATTTGTTGGGTTCTAAACAAAAGCAAGTTGTTGTTTTCTACCCTACGTTTGTTATTGACCGTTTGTTTAAAACTCATCATGAAATAAAAATCATGAATTGTTACAATGGTCTTATGTCTTGTTCGATCGTGTCATGAAAAACATTTTGCTCCGCTCAACAAGATCAAAAGCCTAGAAAAGGACCGTGCACGAGAAGAGTTCGTCACTCCACTTCTTCTTCTTCCGCCTTTGACCAACCATCTTCTTCTAATCTTAACGATGATGATGATGATGATGGAAATGGCTAAGGGACCTCGCGTGCAGGCACTCCTTCCCCCATTCATTATGTCAATTCATTAACAAATGAAGTTCCTCATGTTTTTCAAAAACCACCTAACATTGACTGTAACCACCCCCCAAAATCTGGGTCACAGTCGAATAAGGTCTCGGGGCGGGGTATATTCATAGATCAATTAAACGATGATATACATAGATCGACCAAAAAGTCGTTTAAACGGATACATTGGATTTAACAAAGATTTGTTACAAATAGCCCGAAGCTTTAATTGTTCCTTATAATTATTACAAGATACTGGTCACAACCATGGAGTTTTCCGAAAACATCTTACAAACCATATCTTTAGCATGACATCCCAAAACAAAAATCACTAATGTAGCCTTGGCCCTTATGCTTACTGATCTCCTGAAAACCATTGCTTTAAAACGACAAACAATAATGTTGGTGCATTCATTAGTTTGATAATCATAATATGCAGGACCGCAGGACTTTCCCTGTGATAATGCAAACACATGCAGACATCACAAAACCAGATTTACATTTTCCTAAGCTCTGACAACTGAAGCTCGACGATCTTTCTTGCAATAATAATATATATTGCAATTTCTGCCCGATTAGATGTTTAACCCGAAACATCCCCAAATTCGACATGCTATACGTTCGTTCCCAGTGATAGCTAGTCACCCGAACGGGGAGGTTGTTTCCCCAAATAGATCTATTCATAACATTCGCGCTCACTAATGTAATTAACAACTAATCTATGCAATTGACGTTCATGATAATGGGCTCAAGTGGTGTTATCGCTATCTTTGGCAAACATGTAATCAATATAAATATCCACTTGAGTCCAATTTATAAAACCAAAGCATGTTTCCACCCCTAGTTATAAATCATTGAAATCAGTAAAATGTGGCTATTGAACTCACCTTGAGTGAGCAAATTTCAAGTGTATCACAAATAGTGCGTCACGCAAATCGATCAGATGCAACCTATTTAAATTAAGGTCGTATAAGTACTAATCACATTGAGTAATATTTACCATGCATAAGTCTATTTAGCTAATCACCATCTAATTGTTTGAGTTGAAGGAAAAACATATTTTATAATTGTAAAACATTTATAAATTATCTGAATAATCGTATAAGTGTCTCTAGGTATAGTTATTTCCTGGTAGGGGTTTAGTTACTCGTGGTAGTGTTGTAGGTTTACTTCTGGTAGTTATAGTTATTACTACTAGTAGTATATTAGTTACTCCTGGTAGTTATAGTTATTACTACTGGTAGTATATTAGTTACTCCTGGTAGTTGTTGTGTTACACTCCTTGGTAGTTATAGTTATTACATTAATGGTATATATTAGTTACTATAGGTAGTTATAGTTTAATCCTAGGTAGTTATAGTTTATTTTCTAAGTCTGGGGGGGGGGGGGGACCGACTATAATGGTTCACTAATTCCATTTTCATGACTCGGGTTTCTATAATAGATTTTATGCGAACGATTTTGAACAAATTTTAGTTTTCGAGACACAAAACTCGACCGAATTTGGGCGAAAAAGCACTCGCATCAGATCTGATGCAGTGTATTAATTACCAAAAAGCCAGATTTTGCCCCCGCCTTACGACCCGTTATCACTCGCTTTTAGACTTAACAGAACCTCGCGGGGAAAGTTAACGACCTTCCGATCACGACTTTCTTGTTTCGCCCGAAACGGACTCGAATGGCGCATATACCCATCTTAAAATCCTGACAGAAACCCCTAATCTTAACAAATGCTGGTTTGTATACCTCGATATATACAACGTTTCGGCTCGAAACTTTTTCGTTATAAATCACGTTTTGACAAATTTCTTACCTTTTCGGAATCTTGAATCATATACTTTATAAAAACATTAAAATATTGTGTTTTAATATACGAATTTTGGACAGATCTTTGAGTGGACCTTGTGAATCCATTTTTATCCTTGCTTTTATACCTTTCTACTTTTGTAGTTAATCTATTTTTTACACAACTTAATATCGGGACAATACTTCTCATCCTTTAACATGATTATTAGCATATCTCAACATATTGTAATAGTGTGTAAAATGTCATTACAAGGTAAAAAACTCATTTACATGTTAAAATCCTACATGGTGATTCAAGTACAATAGAAACTAAACATATGATAAAATGAACTTGAAGAACATAATGGGTTCTAGTTGTCCTTTTGTTGTATGATGATGATGACAATGCTTAATCTAAACCCTTGTTGTTAGATAAAAAATCCCAAAGCTTTCAAACTATGAAAACCCTAATTTAATATGAAACCAGAATCTTGATTTCTCGCTTCAACACTTGTAAATCCTTAACCATATTGGAAATAACTTAGGAACATCTTAGATATGATTATGAGAATGTTGTAATAGTGATAGAAAAATTTAGTACGGATCGTTATAGGGGGGTTGAGCCGTGGGTTTGGTTGAGAGAAGCGAGGTAGAAATTGTTTTTTGTAAGTGTTGAGAGTGTGTTGATGTTAGCTCTTGGCATGTAAGTTAGTTTATATAGATGGTAAGTTATAGTCAGCAGGCTTTGACCAAGAAAATCAAAAGGGGAGGGGCGGCAAGAATTGGTCAAAAAGGAGGGAATTAAGGGTGACTAGTTAGTCAAGCCTTACTAACTCTTGCTAGCACCATACTCTTAGTTAATGGAAGTGTTCTTATGTCCCCTCATATGTAGAACATCCCAATGAGTTCAAGCTTGTGGATTGAATAGCTACATTCTTTGATAATAAAGAATTGTTATTTGCATTTGTTGGTGAAAATGAAAGTAATATGTAATGTGTAGTTATTATTTTATCAAGTGAATACTTGCAAAGTGATATGTCTTGGTTATTTATTGTTAAATGGGGCGTCCCATTTATAAATGAAGTAAAGTTTTATAAACTTTTTGATCATTGAAAAATAATACTAGGCATTTGTTGAAGCGTGGAAATATTTTTACGTGCTTCCGGTTACGCCTAAACGTACATTTATCGCGGAACGTATTTAATTTACATAACCAATAAAAAGGGGATACCATGAACATGACAATAATTATCTCAAAATAATTATTTAATACTTGATTGATGCAAATGTTTAATCGTTTGATGCATGTTTACATTGAACGCAAATTTTTAGCTTACGCGGTTTTACTTAATACATGACATTACAAGCAAACGCGCACGACACTAAAATAAATAGTATATTTATCGATGTCATCAATGACTTGAAAACACAGGGTGTTATAGACTTCCACATGTTTAAACGAGACTTGTCCTCACGGCTCACGATGCAGCATCTTGGACGATGGTTGTGTGTGGTCTTGGTGAAGAGTTGTGAATATTTCTTCTTGAATTTGGTCATCAGTTCCACGGTGAACTCAGGACTCTTCTTGGTGAAATTCCATCGACTTTGACTAATGGGGATCGACTTCGCTTCAACCGTTTAACTTCACGGCCCACTATTTCTAATGGTTCCTCAAAAAATGACGGCTTGTATCTAGATGAAGTCATCCAAAGAACGGCTAATGGTTCGTCGGGCATGACACTTTTTTAGGTGGACACAATGGAAGGGTATTATGAACTATACTCTGCTCTTCTCTGGAAGCTGATTCTTATAGCAACCTCTTCCAACATTTTCTAAACACTTGAAAGGTCCAAATTCCTGGGGTTAAACTTTCCCCCGTTGCCATAATGTACAACCCTTTCCAAGGCGAAACTTTAAGCTAAAACTTTATCCCGGCTTAGAATTCATCGGGTTTAAGTTTCAGATCGGCGTAACTCTTCTGCGACCGAGCGGCTTCATCTTTGCTTGATTGGTTGATTTTCTAGTCGTCTCTGGGTATTAGTTTTGGACCAAGGATTTGAGCTTCTCCAAATTTGGTGCAACCGACAGGTGTGAACGACAACTTTCGACATAAAGTGCTTTGAATGGTGCGGCCTTAATGCTAGGTGATAGCTATTGTTGTATGAAAACTCGACTAATGGCAAATGGTTAACCCAACCCTTTCCAAAGTCGATCGCACAAGCCACGCAGCATATCTCAGAGTTTGAATGGTCTCTCGCTTTGCCCGTTTGTCTTGTGGATGGTACGCCAAGTACTCATACCATAATTTAGTTCCCAAAGCGTTTGAAGTGACCTCCGATATTAGATTTCGAATCTCAGGTCACGATCCACTAATGATTGAGTACGGGTTTTCCATGTCTCGTGACCACTCCTTTAGGGTACATTCTTGCATGTTTATCCAAAAGGATCGTCTCTCTCATCGATAGTGTAAAGATCGAAGAACTTTGTGAGTCGGTCAACAATCACCCAAATGGTGTCGGTACCTTGTGACGACTTGGGAAGCTTTGTGACAAAAATCCATAGTGATATTGTCCCACTTCCATTGGGGTATCTTGGCGTGGGTTTGTACCAACAATCTGTATGGTCTTTGATGTTCGGCCGATGACCTTAGCACAGGTCAAACCACTTGCAACATAGGTGGAGATGTCGGCTTTCATATTACGGCCTCCAATATAGCTTCTTCATATCTTGGTACATTTTGTCAGAACCTGGATGTATAGAGTACTTTGATTTGTGGGACTCGTGCATGATTCACCGTCGCAAACTCGCCATTAAAAGGTTGCAACTCGGACATGGGCATAGGGTTCCATCCGGCACGGGGGTTCAACTTTTCAATCCTAATCGCCTCTGGATTTTTGCATTTTCAACCAACATTCCTCCAACATCTTCATTCTTGATGTTCTCTGGTTTCCGTGCTTCAGTCTGAGCATTCTGGATTTGTTTGGGAAGATCCAAACTAATAGTCATAACTAAGGCTCGAACTCTTAACGGTGGTTCTCGTTCTTTCCTGCATAAAGCATCAGCAACGACATTGGCTTTTCCCGGGTGATAACGAATATCGCAATCGTAATCACTAAGAAACTCTAACCATCGGCGTTGTCTCATGTTTAGTTCCTTCTGATCAAGAATGTGTTGTAAACTCTTATGATCAGTGAACACCGTACACTTGGTTCCATACAGATAGTGCCTCCAAATCTTAAGAGCGAACCTACGGGCTCCAAGTTCCAACATCATGAGTCGTTATAGTTTCTTTCATGAATTTTTTAACTGGCGATGATGCATAAGAAATCACATTTTCTCTTTGCATTAACACTAGCGCCCAAACCCTTCTTCGAAGCATCGCAGTATGCGATGAATGAAATCTTCGCTTCCTTCAGGTAATGCAAGGATTGGTGCACTGCATATTTCTGCTTCACAGTTGAAAAATGCGGCTTTCTTGTTTATCGCCCACTCAAACATGACCTTTTCTTGAGTAAGCTAGTCATTTGGTTTGGCGATCTTCGAAAACCCTTCAATGAATCTTCGATAATACCCAGCAAGACCTAAAAATTGACGAATCTCTGTTGGTGACTTAGGAGATGTCCAATCTTTAATGGATTCAATCTTGGTGGGATACTCATGAATCCTTCCACTATCGATCACGTGACCGAGGAACTTGTACTTTGGAGAATTCCAAAATTCACATTAGAAAAATTTTGGCTTACAACTCCCTTTCTTAGCAACTTAAGATATGCTTTAAGGTGGGTGCTCTTCGTGTTCTTGCTTGTTCTTCGAATATATCAGAATATCGTCAATAAAGACAATCACAAATTTATCCAGATATGGTTTGCACACCCGATTCATAAGGTCCATGAATACGGCAGGTGCGTTTGTCAAACCAAACGGCATAACTTGAAATTCATAATGGCCGTAACGAGTTCTGAAGGCAGTCTTCGGAATGTCTTCTTCTCGAACCCTCAGTTGGTGATAACCTGACCTTAGGTCGATCTTTGAGTAGACACTCGACCCTTGAAGCTGATCAAATAAATCATCAATTCTGGGAAGTGGATAACGGTTCTTCACTGTTAGTTTGTTTAATTCCCGATAGTCAATGCACATCCGGAATGATCCATCCTTCTTTTTGACAAACAAGACTGGAGCTCCCCAAGGTGAGGAACTGGGTCTTATAAAGCCTTTGTCGGACAGCTCTTTCAGTTGCTCTGATAACTCTTTCATTTCGGAAGGCGCCAATCGATAAGGTGCCCGTGCTACAGGTGCAGCACCAGGTACCAAATCAATTTGAACTCAACTTGTCGAGTCGGCGGGAAGAACCCTGCAAGTCTCAGGAAATACTTCAGGAATGTCTCGAAGTATAGTTACGCTCAAGTCGCTTCTTCTCGACTGTCTTCAACTCCTTTGCAAAGTGACATGTGCCAAAAGATCAGGGAAATCTTTTTCATGTACTTCTGGTTTTTGTGCACGAAAATGATTGTTTAATCGTTTGTACATTTCCCTATTACTCCATCACCGTGTTTTATGATTAAGATTTAATTTCTCCAGGGATATGGTATGGGAACAATCTTCTCGGCACTACATAATGGACCGCTTGGTTATTTCGTAACCTACCCAATACCATTTTTTAGCATCAAAACTACCAACGTTATACTGGCAATTAAGTTTCTGTGATATGGAGTGGTTTAGGAAGTTTAATGTTGCAATCAACCCTTAAGGATAGTGTTTAACCAATTATTTCCCGTCAGATAGTTAGACATCCTATAGTGATCTAGGGTAGATGGCGTGATTGTACTCATTTGGGGCATAAATGTAGTAGACAAAAACTTCGATCGGCACCCATATCAAATTAAGATATAAGCATTAGCGGTTGTTTAGAAGGAACGTACCGCAACGACGATTGTCTGGGTTCTGCCCCTGACATTTCCAAACACATTCACATTCGCTGTGCCGGAGCCCTTTCTTCCCAGGCTGGTATTACACAGTCATTGTTTTCAGTTTTTTGGGCAGTTTCTTCTAAAAGTCCTTGAGCTCCTGCACTCATACAGTTGCCCTGTCTGATTATTGTGTTGTTGGTGCGGGTTGCTGTTGTTGTTGTTATTGTTGTTGTTGGATTTTGCAGGCATGAATTCTACTGTCTATTGGTAGTATGGCCAACCCTTTTTGCAGTTATTGCACCTAGGTGGACAAGGACCTTCATGATTGTAATTACACTTGGAACATAGAGGTTTAGACCCGGCGTATGATTTCCTGTCACTATTGCCTGCAGTGTAGGCTTGGCCTGTGTTCTGCCTCTTAATCTGTTAGTTTTGATTGTTCTTAGAAAGATCATCATACTTTCTTTTCATTTCTTCCCTGTGTTAAGAATAGCGATGGGTATTTTTCATCCATCAGCGCAGTTGTAAACTCGATAGCTCTTGCATAGTTTTGGTCTTTGATGCCTTTACAAGTGCCATGTATATATCGGGCAAGCCACCGAATATACTTTTCAATCTTGTCTATCTCTTCTTGGAGAACATCTGGGACACATCAATAGCTAGTTGTGAAATCAGTCGACTATTAGGCCACCACATCGGTTCCATACCTGAAGATTCCACATCTCAGTCTCAATCTTCTCTGTCTCTCACCCCTAGGGCAATTATTTATAGTCATCATTTTCTTCAGTGTGCCATGGCATGGCATGAGCTGTTTCTGGAAGTAATGGTCCTCTAACATTGGAATTCCCATGTAGAGCATCGTCTTGCGGAGTGCAAGTGCGAAACTTGACTTGACTAGTTGCTGTGCAGATTGCTTAATGCTAAAACAACAGACATCCATTTTCTCAAACCATCGAGGTGAGTCGACAACTCCCTCGTGCTTTGAAGTCCAAAAAGTTTGCATTTTCAAAGAATTCAGAGTAAGAGCATTCTGCCGACGCAGTTTGTGTTGCCTTGGTCCTGAACCATTGTTGTCTTGTAGCCATTACTAACCTGATTGCTTCTGCTTCAGCATATGCCTTAGCAGCAACTCCTTGGTCAATTAAGGCCTGAAGTTGTGCCTCAGTAACAGTTGTGGTGGGTGTTGCATTTGGGGTTGGTGTGACTGGTGTTGACCTTGTGGTTCTCTTTGGTGCCATTTTCTTCAATCACAAGAAAATACAATACCCGTTTAGATTTTAATAACAATTCATAACGTGACATAACATCGTGCAACATAAATAAATAGATCAACATCAAACAGTGAAACGTACAACCACCACATGATCGACATAACATACTACATCCTCATTCTTAGATAATCTAGAGATTAACCATGATCTGTTTGGTACATAATGATTCCCTATCGCTAGGTTACAAAATGAAAATCAACATAGAGCCCTACTAGCTGAGAGTTACCGTAATACTTAGTAGGCTATACAGGGTTAGCTAATCAGAAATAAAATATCTATACAGGATAGCTATCAAAACAAAGTCTATAGCGCCTTGCCTAGCTAGGAGTGACCATAAAATTACAGACTGCTTAGTAGCTACAATCATAACCAAAAGTCTAGGATAACTGCTACCAAGTGTCCTCCAATGTGTCAAAACGCATGCTCCAGCCTCCAGGGGCCTGGGTAGCATATTATGCCGTAACAGGCAAATCATCTGCAGCCTGACGTGCCACTCGTGGCGACGCACTCTCAGTGTCTTATACTATAACTGTTCTGGCTTAATTGCCCTTGCAGTAAGTTTCAGACTGGCAAAGGCACGCCTGACGGGTCTCTCCTAACTCTCTTGTCATAAGAAGTCTTTTCTCCTCAATACATCAATCTCAGCTCTCTCCGTCTGCACTCTATCCTTGCTGGGCATCGTTAGATGTCGTAGAGTGAATTGGAAACTCCGATACTCTCTCTTTGGCGGAATTCTACCTGGGTAACTGACCCTCATGTTAACCATCTCTAAGGCGGTCATCATCCTCCTCTCAGTATCTCGAAACCTGGTCTCCATAGTGTCTACAAGACTATAATTAACTCTATGGGACATAGTGGGTCTTGGCAGTCTCGCAGTAGCAGCAGCAAAACTCTCCCCAACCTCACAACTAGGTCTAGGAGTAGTAAGTAGTAGTCTCTTCCGAGGCGGTGTGTCGCCTAGGAATATTCAGTTGCGGCTAGTGGATGTTGCAAGGTAGAGTACTGGTAACAAATGGTGGGGTCCTGATGGGAGTAGTGTAAATTGATAGGTGGATGGTACTGAGCAGCTCTCATCTGCCTCATGGCTGCTCTAGTATGTGGGGGTCGGATACGTGGAGATAAAAAGAATGGTGGTAGTGGAGGTGTAGGTGCCTCATCCTCAGCTGGCACTAAATCCTCAGGATGCTTAGCGCGGGAATAATATACACTGGTACATGATCCCCAGCTACATGGGATCATGTACAATACTCTGAAAGGTACGTTGTTGGTGCCCTGCTCCAACAACTGTCGGGCAAGCCTGTCGTTAAGGATCTCAGATGGAATACTCCAAGATCGTGCCTCAGAGTGAACAGAAGTATAGGTAACAGCGGAATCAGCTGACATGACTACTGTGACTAGCAGAAATAACTTATATGAGTATATTATATAAGGCTCTTATGTAATATACGTATATATTTTTATAAACTACTGTTTATCAATCTTGAATGCTCATCTTGTCCTAACTAACTAATGCAACAACTAGTGTCCCATAAAAACCCTTTTTATGAATGCAATGTTTGAAAACGGTTATAGTCCAGCAAAAACATTTGACCTGGTTCTCTATAACCTTGGCTCTTGATACCAATCTGTAACACCCCCAAATTGGGTCGCAGCGGAATAAGGGTCTGGGGCGTGTTACTTCATAGATCAATAACACAAGATATATATAGAACGACCAAAAAGTCGTTTTAAAACTGATACATTGGATTTAACAAATATTTGATACAAATAGCCCGAAGCTTTAACTTGTTCTTATTTTTATTACAAAGATATTGGTTCACAAACTATGATGACGTTCCCAACTACATAATACAACCATATCTTTAGCATGACTTCCCAAAACAAAATCACCAATGTATCCTTGGCACCTTATGCTTACTGATCTCCTGAAAAACATTGCTTTAAAACGTCAACAATAATGTTGGTGAATTCATAGGTTTGATAAATCATAATATGCAGGACCGCAAGACTTTCCCCGTGATAATGCAACACATGCAGACATCACAAAACTGCTTACATTATCTCTAACCTCGTGACATGAAGTCTCGACTGGTCTTCTTGCAATTATAATATATATTGCAATTTCTGCTCCGATTGATGTTTGACCGAAAAAACATCCAAATTCGACATGCTATACGTTCGTTCCCGGTGATAGCTAGTCACCCGAACGGGGAGGTCGTTTCCCAAATAGATCTATTCATAACATTCGCGCTCACATAATGTAATTCACAACTACATCTATGCAATTGACAGTTCATGATAATGGGCTCAACTTGGGTTATCGCTATTAGAGCAAAATGTAAATCAATATAAAATAACCACTTGCGGTTCCAATTTTAATATACAAGCATGTTTCCACCCCATAGTTATAAAAACATTGAAATCGTAAAAATGTGGGGCTATGAACTCACCTTAAGTGAGCAAATACCAAGTGTATCACAAATAGTGCGTCACGCAAATCGATCAGATGCAACCTATTTAAATTAAGGTCGTATAAGTACTAATACATTGTAGTAAATCTTTACATGCATAAAATTATTTTAAGATAATCACATCTTTGTTTGAGTGAAAAACATATTTTTTAATTGTAAAAACATTATTAAAATATCTGAATTTAATGTAATTTTATAGTTATTCCTTGGTTGGGTATTAGTTATCCTGGTAGTGTTGTAGTTACTTTCCTAGTTAGTTTTGTTATTACTTACTGGTAGTATATTAGTTACTCCTGGTAGTCTTATAGTTATTACTACTAGTAGTATATTAGTTACTCCTGGTAGTGTTGTAGCTTACTCCTGGTAGTTATAGTTATTACTACTAGTAGTATATTAGTTACTCCTGGGTAGTTATTGTTACTCTGGTAGTTATAGTTGATTTTCTAAGTTGACCTGGACTATATGACCTACTAAATCACATTTCATGACTCGGGTTCTAAGAGATTTATGACGAAAACGTATAGTTGAACCAACTCCCAGTTTCTTGGTCGAAGACCGAAAAACTCGACCGAAATGGGCGAAAAAGCACTCGCATCAGATCTGATGCAGTGTATTAATTACCAAAAAGCCAGATTTTGCCCCCGCCTTACGACCCGTTATCACTCGCTTTTAGACTTAAAGAACTCGCGAGGAATTAAACGGATCCTTCCGATAGACTTTCATGTTTCGGCCGAAGGCCGAACGGAACTCGAATGTGCCGCAATACCATCTTAAAAATCCTGACAGAAAAACCACTAACTTAACAATATGTGGATTTTTATACTCGAATATATACCTGTTGTTCGCCTCTATACTTTTCGGTATAAATCGTAATTGACAAGTTTCTTTTCTTTTCGTAATCGTCGTGGAATTCATACTACTTTATAAAAATATAAATATGTGTTATATTACGAATTGGACAGAATCTTTGAGTGACCCTTGTTTGAATCCATTTTTAACTTGTTTTGTATACCTTACTACTTTGTAGTTAATTCATTTTTACACCATCTTAAATCATGGTACAATACTCTCTCATCCCATTTTAACATGATATTAGCAATATCTCATCATATTAATAGTGTGTAAAATGACATTACAAGTAAAATACTCCATTTACTTGTTATAAAAATCCAAATGGTGATTCAAGCTACAATAGAACTAACATATGCATAAAATGAACATTGAAAGAACATAAAGGGTTCTAGATGACCTTATGGTGTATGATGATTTTTTTAGTCACGTCTGAAAAAAACCACATGTGATTTGTATTACAAAATTACATGTGATTTCACAAAATCACATGTGATTTCATAAAATCACATGTGATTTTGTAAAATACAAATCACATGTGATTTTCCAGAATCACGTGTGATCTTTCTAGACGTGACTAAAAAATAAAATTAAAAAAAATTCATCAAAAGTATATCAAAGTGCCCCTCGTTAGAAAGATGATTTAATTCTCGTTGCAATGGTATGTTTCATTTTACGCAACGATTAACGGTTTGTGAGATATTTAATTTTAAAAAAAGTGGTGAAAAGTGAGTTTTATTTAATTTGATAAAAAAATGGATGTTTGAGATGGAGTTTTGAGATCTATGATAAAAATGGATCTTTATTGAACTTTTGCCTACTGACAAATAGTCACTTGACGAGTTGGCATATGGTGTCCCTACGGATGGTCCATATCAAACCAACCCTCCTTCTCCTGATGACATCATTTCGTCTATTCTAATTGATTGAGAAGGTCAAGTCCGTCGCATCCGTCATGAGGAAGAAATTAATGTTCTTCAATATCAAATTCTCACTTGTGAAATTGTGCCAACCTTGAAGCCTTTGGAAGAAATTATCCGGGAAAACATTTTCTGTTTGGGGGGTAATCGAGACCATGTTCCCGCGTGTCTTTGTTACATGCTTTATTGTGTTGTACACTCCAAAAAGTTCAACCTTGCCTATTATATGGCAAAACGAATGGAGTGGGTTACTATACAAAAGCGGTTGATTTTACCCTACGGTATGTTATTGACCCGTTTGTTTAAACTCATCATGAATGAAAATCATGAATTGTACAATGAGTCTTATGTCTTGTACGATCGTGTCATGAAACATTTTGCCGCTCAACAAGATCAAAAGACTAGAAAGGACCGTGGCACGAGAAGAGGTCGTCACTCCACTTCTTCTTCTTCCGCCTTTGACCAACCATCCTCTTCTCATCTTAACGATGATGATGATGATAGAAATGGCAAAGGGACCTCGCATGCAGGCACTCCTTCCCCCATTCATTATGTCAATTCATTAACAAATGAAGTTCCTCATGTTTTTCAAAACCCACCTAACATTGACCCTCACTTGGAACCCTTTTACACCCGTCAAACTGAAATTATCAACCGTTAAGTTCATATTCGAGACGAGCACCGTGGTAGATTAAAAGGTCAATCAGGAAAGGCCTCAGAAACTTGTGGAGAAATATCAAGCAGTGAGCAATATGAAAATGTGCTTTGTGACATTATCAATTATATTATTTACTATCTTATGAAGCTTAAGTACTTAAACTTATATTACTCAATGGTAACTTAGTACGTAGTATGGGCAATATAACTTGCCTTGGATGATCTTTTGATTTTATCTTCCTAAACAATTGTTTGCATGGAACTTGATACACTATAATTACCTATATGATGATATGCACACTTATCTATTTGTTAATATGCAACCATGTATTTCTTCGATTAAACTTTGGATGGCTAGTTTTATGAACTTAAGTGTTAAGTGTTAGATGATTCATGATGAAATAGAATTGATTGCAAAAAGAAAAATTTAGGAAATTTGTTTTGTACAAGGCTTACAGAAAATCAGGAAGAACTGGAAAATTTCATGTCTCTAGAGAACGACCCCCATAAATAAGGGGCGGCCCCCTAATATATCTGGGACCGCCATGTAATTATGGTACCACCATCAGAAGTCACAGAAATTTTACTGTGACTACCTACATTTCTGTGCAGTTGACTATTCTCTCTTAGACCCAGCTAAACTTCTTGCATTTTGCTAAACAACTTTTGGAATCTATTTCCTTAATTCTCATGCTTTTCTACTTTGATACTATGCTTTCAAATTAAATAAGCCTTTCTTCTCATTCTTCTTACCATCTTCATCTTCCTCAAACCATTCTACCATGAATTCCACCAAAGCTTCTTCTTCTAACCCTTCTAAGAAAATCAAACTAACCATAATCCCACAACTATTTATTAACATCTCTAGTGATGAAGATATCACCACCACACCTTCTCATACAACAACTTCTTCATCTCCAACTCCTCTAAATGCACCATCCAAAACTCCATCCACCAATCAAACATCATCAAGCCAAGAGAACACATCTTCTCCTTTTCAATCAAAACTTCAAATTTCACCACCATCGTCAAATGAACTAACTTCTCCTCAACTTTTGAACCCTTTACTTGATAACATCTCGGATGTTCCTCCTAGACCTTCAAATCCTCAACCACTTCAAAGTCATCTTTCTTTGGATATCACACTCTCTTTGTCACCAATCACTCCTCTTGACCACATTCATGATACTCCATCACCACCATCTCTACCACAACCTCAACCACCTATCATGGGCCACCCTCTTTACTACAACTACCATAACTACCATGGGTCAACTTGCATATGTTGCTTTCATAACCGAACACTTTTCTTAACCTTAAGAGATGAGATGAACATCATGTTTGCTCATCTTGAGTATCTTCTCACTATCGTAATCACCTCACACTTTCCACCTCCACCTTGAAATGGCTTCAAACATTTTCATAAACGTGTCACCCTAAACCTTTTCACTCAAAAAGTGATTCCCTATGAATCATGATTCATTTAGGGACTTAGGTAGTATTGTCTCTCTTTATCTCTTGAAGCATGTAGTGTTACTTATGGATTAATTATCTCGTATTATGTCTTTAGTTTTATCTTATGTTGTATGAATATATTACTTGCATTTTCTATTGTATGAGTTTCTTGATTGTTGAATGAAGCTCCCTTTTGGGTGACTTCAATCCAATGAGTTGTTTAAAAGATATTTGTCTTGCACTTGTACCTTTAACTTTGTTTTGTAGCAAACAATTTTAGTAAGATCGATCCCCTTGGGTGCCCACAACAGAGGGGGGAGGCATAACTGTAAAGGGCGAGAGTATTGATACGTCGATTTCTTTTGCCCTACAAGTACTCGACGATCATCCTTTTTGAATTATACAAAATGAGTTTATATTTTGTCATCATCAAAAAGGGAGAGATTGTTAATACAAATAATGTCTAAAAACGTTATTTATATTTTTCGACCTCTCAACGTTTAGATAATAACAAAATGTAAAAACGTTTACGATCAAATTAAACGTTTACAAATTATTAATCGTAAAATTCCATTTCTAAGATTAGTAATCACTTAAGGTATGAACAAACAAATCTTTAAGCATGATTAGTGATCAAGAAAATATTTTTCTCTTATCCATCACATTTTTACAAAATAATTTCACAAAATTAATTATACAAAATATTTTCTAATTAAAAAAAGTTTTATTAAAAACTTAAAATTTGAAATTCAATATTTTCCCCCAAAATGGAAGGTTCTACACCAGATACAACCTTCTCCACAAAAAGACAAAAAAGGGAGCGTGGTCTACTGGCGGCCCCCTTACAGGCCTAGCGGCCCCCAGATATATCTTGGACCGCCAGGACCACCCCTAGTGACCGTTGGATTTTCCTACCTATAAATACTGCTCCATTCCTTGCAGAAAATTAGACCTCTTTGTATGAAATTTTTAGATAACTTTCTTTCTCTAAAAATCCTCTTTCTCTCTCTAAATCTCTTGATCACTAACATTCTTAGATCTTATTTCAAGTGATCTAATCTCTTCTTCTCATCTCTTCCCTCTCATTCAAGTGCAAGAGAAGAACATTCGTATTCGCCAAGAAACGAATTGTTATTTAGTGATCTCTCCTCTTTTCTTCTAAGTATCAAATCTCTATTATAATTATCTTGTGTATTTGTGTGATTCGGATTGTGTGTAAATCCGATAGTGTAGATCTAGTGATTGTGTATTGATTGTGAAGTGGTAGATTGATTCTAGCTAAGATTAGGACTTGACATTTAGCTTAGTGTCAGAAAAAAACGTAAGCGACGTGTAAACGGTTTTCTCCGCCTAAAGAGAGCTTGTTGACATAGTGAAATCTTGAGTAGGATACTCGGGGAGTGGAGTAGGGCGAAGAGGTGCTTCGTAGCCAAACCACTATAAAATCTTGGCGTCTTGGTTTGATTGTTCCTTTCCTTATCTCTTCATATTATTGTCATTGTTATTTAGCTTTAGTTTAGATTGTTGTATTGTTTGTTCATATTATGAATTGGGTAAACATACGACTCGAATCTAAATATTTTTGAAAGCAAACTTTTAAAATGTAAACCAACTTGTAAACTATTCAACCCCCCCCTTCTAGTTTCCACACACTCTAGAGCCAAACACATTGATATACGTTACCATTTTATAAAGGAGCAAGTGGAGAATGGAATAGTGGAACTATACTTTGTTTGGACGGAATATCAACTGGCTGACATCTTCACCAAACCCTTTCCACAAGAAAGATTCAACTTCTTGATCGAAAAGCTTGGTATGAGAAACATGTTTCCAGAAACGCTAAAACGTCTTATAGAGAAAAAGGACGAGTAATGGTGGTAACTCATGGTATATCATGTGTATTTTTAGGATTAAGAAAAAGACTTGGTCACCCCATGTATTTCATATTTAGCATAGCTCGTAGTTGGAACAGTAATCGTATGACTTATGGTATTGGGCCGGGTCTTTACCCACTGTAAGCCCACACCATAGCTCATTTTATAGGCCGTGTAAGACTTATTTAAACCCTCTCCACACATGGAGAGGGTGTTGGAAAAATTCATTTCACACACACATCAAAGTGTGTTTTTACATATTCTCTCCTACCATCTCTCTCTAACTTTCTCTCTCTAAGTCTTTCACCACCACTATGGTGCTGGTTGGCCACCCGACATTATAATAACATCAACCGGATCATTGATTCTTTTGTTTCTAATAATTGGTATCCGAGACTAGGTTGCGTTCTTGGGTCGGTTAACATGTTGCATGGTCCGGTTGGTATTTACTAATCTGTCACTTCTCTCAAAATCTATCACTTTTGCCAATTTTGTCACGTTTGAGTTTCTGTTTAATATGTCACAAAGTTCTTCTCCAAAATAGTCACGTTTGAGTTCCTGTTTAATATGTCACAAGTTCATGTCCAAAATAAATCTATTGTTTTTAGTTAAAGATCTTTGGATGGTTTGTTGTTTGCTGGCTTATTATTTCTGGGTTCTTGGAGTTCTTTCTAGCGAGTTGATGAAATGGTCAGGGAACATAGATCGAGAATTTCAGGTTAAAGGACAAGACTTTTTTGTTTATTTTGATAAAAGACAAAAAAAACAGGTAGCGAGTTGGCAGATCTTACTAGCGAGTTAGTGTGGCGAGTTGCCAGGTAATACTAGCGAGTTCGTGTAGCGATTTGACACAGGTTATAAGAAGACAAATTATCTATGCCAAATCTAAACAAAACTCTACCCAATTTTTGACTCAGTAGTGAGTTGGCTATGTTACTTGGCAGCGAGTTGCTTGGAAGCGAGTTACTACCACAAACCCAAACCGAGTTAACTCGTTATTACCGAGTTGACCCGGGTCGACCCACTGAATTTGACAAATCGTCACAACCGGGTCGTGCCAAGGTCCAAACAGAAATGATGAATGAGAGACAGACTCTATGTTAAACAACGACAACAACAGAAACCCACAAACAACATCAAATCCATTTGTCACATTATTTTAACCAACAAATCCACAAATCTACCTAATCTCATCGTCCAAATTATCCATCACATCTCCATCTCTTCCAACTCCAACAACAAGACTCGAAACACAAAGATAATCAAGATCTCAGACTTAATTTTCATGTGTTTCAAATTAATTCAAGACCTTTAAAAGATCCCATCACACGAAAATATACTTCATCATAGATCTATAAAAAGGCAAAGCCTTTTCATTTAATATTCAAATATAAAGACAAACTTATAACAAATTTGTTATCGTTTTCTTTGTTTTGATTGAAATACAAACTAATATCAAAAAGATAAACCTACCTGAGACCTTTATTTAAAGATCTTGAAGCCATCAATAATCTCATGGGTTTAGGAGCAGAATTAATTGAGGAGTTTGATGTATGGATGTTGTTGTGTAGCTATGTATACAAGAGGAAAAGCTATGATCATGCTTATTATCTCTTGTAGCTGCGTTGAGATTTAAAATGGTAGGGAGTTATGAGTTGTTGTTGACTGCAAAGAATGTTTAGGTGTGGAGTTATTATGTGTGGTTTAGGGTTAACTGTAAGATTTATTAGGGTTGGGGCAATATATATCTGCTTGTTTGGATATTAGAAGTCGTTGGGCGGGTGTATTAGAATAAAGAAAGTGGGCCGAATGTTGTTAATGTTCGGAGTATGGGCTGACTGGCCTATTATTGGTGTTGGGATAGCTATGTTAACAGACATGGGCCGAGAGTATAAGCAGCGAGGTCTAACAAATGTGATGTTGGGCCGGTTTCTTTAAATAAAACTCATGGGCTAGCTATTTTAAACAAAAATGTGGGCTATGTCAATTTTAACTTGGCCGGTTATATTACTTTTGAGTTGGACTGCGGTTGAAATTAAAGATTTGTATATTGGGCTGGAAATTGGTTTGAACCGAAGATTGGGCCGAATTGTGACACTATCAATGTGGCAAATTTGGTGTTGACGTGTAGTAAGAATTATTACAAATTTTGTATTAATCGGTTACTTCTGGGATAATCTTGTCATATTAAGTGATAATGGTCATAATCGGTGTTTAAAACGACAAAGTGACTAAACAATCTTTGAAGTGACAAGACCGGGATCAATTTTATAAAGAATCATGAAGCTTAAATTCTATTGGCTAGATTTGGAATTAATTTTTCTAAGTGACTACGGAGTTGATTGGGTATCACTTATTTGAGATTGAAGTTGCATTTCACGAAGGTGTGCTCTTATTTTATCTTGAAGTCGGGGTTGGTTGGATGCATGACTTTCAATGATAACTTGCTTGTGCTTAAAATTTAAGTTGAAGACTTGGTTTATCTAGTTTCCAGAAGTCAGGGTGGATGGTTGAAGACCTGGATAACTATCACTTAAAGAAGTTATGTTGTAGTACTCAGTGTCACACGCAGAAGACGACGTGGATAGTTTCAAGAGGTGTTGTACTTCTTATGCCTCTTAGTTGAGTGTATAGAGTACTTAGAGATTTGCTTGGAGCACAAATTCTCTACATCGTTCTTCCAACATTAGTGCAAGCTTAAGTCACAAGAACAGGGAATTCTACTTCAATTCCAAGTTTGGTATATCAGGTTTACTCCATCAGTGGTCACTTCATATAGCCTACAAAGGGGTCGGTAAAGATAGTCAGAGAGAGTTAACGAGTAGAGATTTGATCGGCAGTTGATTCTCACATGATACATTTGTGCTTATTTTATTCTTCTCATAAGATTTCAAGTATATGTGCGTACAATGTTTTGCTGATTCTGAGGTATCAAAACCAGCAAGGGGGAAGGAGACATACATCTGAACGCACTACGAGTACACATGATGAACTTCATACCTTTTCCTTATTTAAGGTCATTCCAGGAAGACAAAAGTCATACACGCAGAGAAAATCAGTGTTGTAACTCGTGGCTTTTGGTGTATTATTCCAACTACGTGGGGGAAGAGATGTAAGAAACCGTTTCTCTGATGATAAAAGAGGTACACAATTGTATGATGATTCCTCAAGTTAGTCAGTATCTTACATGAAGAAACGTGTTCATCCGGGACGTACTTGATTTTTATGGTACTGTTTTGGTGTTGTCATTTCGACTACATCCGGTACTTAGTTGTTTTTATGGTACTGTCTTGGTGTTATCATTTCGACTACATACGGGAAAAATTGCTTTCACTCGGGACTTAGTTGACTTTGGTGAAACAATTTAAATGTGTTCATCCTGGACTTACTTGATTTTTACGATACTGTTTTGGTGTTATCCTTTCGACTACATCTGGTACTTAGTTGTTTTTATGGTACTGTCTTGGTGTTATCATTTCGACTACATACGGGATAAATTTCTTACACTCGGGGCTTAGTTCACTTGGGTGTAGCAATTCTCATCTGCAATTTCCTAAAGGGAGAAAAGTACATTTTCGGGTCTTAATTGATTTTGAAGCTACGTTTTCGACTTTATTAATAGGATTGAGTGTGTACTTCGGGTTTTTAGGCTTCATATAATGAGACTGATTGCATCACTTCAACTACAAGGGGGAACTGATCTCTTGACACTTTTAGTATGCATTACTTTAGCTTCCAGCAGGAAGAAAAGTGAGAAGAATTATTCAAGCGTGAGAAGATACGTTGCTGATCTATTTGATGATCCCCCGAACAGATAATCACTATGCTTATTTTTAAAAGGAGCAACAATATTTGATGTGGTTTGCTACTTATTCCGTTGTGCACTTAATCATTCTTATCATGTAAGAAAGCTATGAAACTGTTTAAGAGAGGATTGCTCATTTGGGGGGAAGCTATGAAAGCTTCTAAATAAAGAATATGTGGCATGAATTAGGGGGAAGCTAATTAAGAAGCTTCTCCTTAACCAGAAGTGTATGAGATACTTAGTTCGTGCCTATTACAGTATTTATCCTACAAGGTACTACAAAGATGATTCATAGTGGAGTGCAGACTTGAAGTCAAATGAAAAGCATATTCTAGATAACTTCGACATGACCAGAAGTGAAGGAAAATGAAGTTTTTCAAGACATGCAGCTAATTCAGAAACTTCGAGATGACCAGAAGTGTATGAAGAAATTTGAGCCTTCAAGTAGATCTAAGGCCACTGAAGACATCATCAACATTGGAAGCTTCGTGGAAGTTCTTGTTCTTAATCATTATGTACTTGTTAGGAAAATATTGGGGAAGCTATCAAAGCTTCAAGATGAGGATGCTCAAAATAAGACCAATATTCAGGAGCCTTAAAAGCTTTGGTGGTGGAAGTTTAAGAGATGTTAACTACAGACTTCTACAACGAACAGAATGACATCTTCATTTCGGTATTCATGTCCACATGATTTTCCATTTTCATAAAACTTTTGAAAAAAAAATCAAAGCATAAAAATGTAAAACCAAGAAAATCAAATACAAAAATATAAAATCAAAAATACCAAAAAGAGTTTTCAAGACATGTCTTCTGTTTATCGATAACATTTACGGACCTAGACATGTCATTCAATAATGACACAGGTCTTTAAATGAAGTTCGAGCTGAAGTTCAAACAACTTTTAAAACATGTCTATATGGCTTGCTATTATTTCTGATATGCAACCCGGTTTTCAAAATGAGGAAAGCTCGTCGCCAAAAAGACAGATGTTCCTAACAACGGGTGATTAAGTTCTCCTAGGCATGGATTACTTTATATCCATGCAACTCTGATTTAATGTACGTTTCAGTGCATTATTTCTTGATAAAGAAGAGAAGTCTTCTTTTTAACCAAATAATTTTTCTTCTATGATTCTTCAAAAATTATTTATATTAGCAATGGTGGTAAACAGTTGTCTTTACAATGGATTTGTGTTTTAAGGAATTTCACAAAAAAGATTTTAAAGCTAATTCAACCACTCAAACTATGACTACAGCTCTATAAATAGAAAACGGGTCATTATTTGAGGGGGAGAACGTGTCATCATATAATCTTTTAAAACAGTCTTTCAAAATAAGTCAAGGTATACACAAATAAAGTTTTTGATAATGACGGATCACATTTTCCAGGGGAGTTAATTTATATTAACTACAAGGGCTTTAGATGTCGTTTGTTTAAAACTTTGTGGACTTATTTGCAACTTGCGGATTTATAGAAATTCAGCTTTTAAACAACTACATACCGATAATTTTACAACACCTCATTAGAAATTTTGTTAAAAGTCTTAAGAATGTTTGGATATAATCACATAGTTTTAAAAGCCTTGAAGTGTTTCTGATTCAAGTAATGCTCCCTTAAACGATCAACCTCTAAGCATATTATTAAAAAAAGTAGAAATATTTGATAAAAGAGGTACACATAGGTATGATGATACCTTTAGATAGTCATTATCCTATAGGAAGAAATGTGTTCATCCGAGACTTAGTTGACTTAGGTATTATCATTTCGGCTATTTAGAGGGAATAATTGTGACATCCAAGACTTGGCTAACCTTTGTGTTTCAATTTATATCATCACTATCTTGTAAGGAGAAATACGCTCATCAAGGACTTAATTGACTTTGGTGTTACAGTTTTGAAATCTTTGTGTACTTTGTATATTTGGGCTTTATACATCAAGTCTTCTCAGTGCGACATGCAATAAAGATTTGAATCTACTCAAAAAAAGGATTGTTGGTTCGGGGGAAGCTATGGCAACTTCCATCTGGAGAGTATCGAGACGGACTACAGATTGCTAGCATGGACAAAATGACTGTGTCACTTTGGGTTTGAACATTTCAGGTCCTGTCTCATACATAATCTTGTACATCAATAAGTAGTGTGGTAATAAGTATTATGTGTCAGTTTATGAATTTTTTATGAGTTTCTCGTTAAACTCCAAATCATTTATAAACTCATCATAACTGACGCTAACAGAATCCCTCAATTATTGAGGGGGAGCATTAAGATGTTCTAATATCGTCTTGTAGTTAATCATACCACATTTTCTCCTAAATTTTCTAACATATTTAAATTAATTGAGATCCTAAATCTCAAAGTGTTTGAAATTTTGGATTAGGGGAGAGAATGTGATTTAAATATTAAATCTGATAAAAATGTGATATATTTAGACTCAAGCAGGTACTCCTCCCTCCATGTGCTAAACAATTTTGAAAATCGACGCACTTGTTGAGGGGGAACATTTCTAAATAATTAAATCAATCAAGGTACAATGGCTTTGATATCTATATCACAAGTACCTTGGTTGATTTTCAATTGGTTTTAAGGCGAAGAGAACAGTACCAAAAGACCGACCCTGCACTTACTTTATGAGATTTTAAGGATGGTATGGTTAGGTACTTGTTCCCATGATCCCGCCAGAGCCGGAGGGATCTACCCAGGGACAATCCACTAGTTAGTGTAGAAGTCCTTAGGTATGATGCAAAAAAAGAGTAAAGTGAATAGGTATGAGAAACAGGGAATAGTGCCGACTGAGATGGAGCTTGTACTAGAATAAACCCAACAAGGTACTAGTAATGAAGTCTCGGTAAGCACTAAAGGGGTTGAAGAAAGAAAAAGAAATGTTAAGATAAAGGGTGTAAAGAAAGCAGCCCTCCTTACACATTAGGCAGAAACCAGGTCAATACACATGTTGTCAGAATCACGTAGTTGATTTCTGACATTGAAGACAAGTATCATAGACCCAGTGATACGCTGCACAACCCTCCCTATCCACTCAAGGTCTCTCAAAAGACTCTTGTTTCATTCTCACGGAGATTCACTCATTACTATCGACTTTCTCACTCTGAGTTAGTTGGTATTGAAAAGGTGGTAGTCTACTCTAGCCTCGGACTACTAAAAACCAAAAATGCACTATTAACTCTAGAGCCATGAGATCATCCGCATTTCTCGCTAGGACACTAATTCAACTTAAATTTGTTATTCACAGACTGTGAAAACAAGTAATATCATAAGAGTCCTATACATTATTCTTATGGTATTGTCAGAACATCCGAGTGATATGTAAGTATTCACCTTGACGATGGAAATCCTGCTAGAGCCAACATCAAACAAGCTCTACGGTAGGTGATATGTGAAGTCCATCATGGACTAAACTTGTGACAACTGGAAAGCAACAATGGTGCGATTCTTTATGAATCAAACTTGTTCCAAGAAGTGAATTGACATTGGATGGAAAACTATGTTTTATGATTAAAAACTCTCAAATTGTCACAAAAACCATTTCATGAGTGACATAGCGATCGATTTTCTAATCCATTTTTCTATTCAATCAGTGAGATAGTAACTCACTGGTTCACTCATTCCGTGTTGTCTGCTTTGAGACGTTCCGATATTAAGAACAGCTAGTACAGCTGCGAAACCCTATCAAGGAGATTCTTCAGAATTCTACCTAATCACAGGTAGTATTTATACTAATCAACGGGGAACCGTGGTTCTTGCAACCTTATTCAACGAAAGTGAACAAAGTCACTTTTGTTTGTTTATTACTAACATATATTTGCACGAATCCTGACGGTTGCAGCTGTTGGCCAGAGATATGTCAACTCACAACCCCATGCTCACACTTCATATTCCTATTCTAAGCCATCATGATAGCTGAAAGACGTACAACATAGCTTTCGCAACTCTGATGCTTGCTATCATGATCTAGAAAGGTGTGAGCATGCCAGTCTGAAGGTCACAACATCACATGGAGGCAATACTTCACAACAAGGATGATTAAGAGATTTACTGTGGCTGATGATCTCAAAGAAAGCTCAAAGATCACAAAAGTCAAAGGAACTATGCTTTAAGATCACTACTTGCCGTACAAAGATAGCACTTGAAGAATCAAAGACTACGAGCTAGAGTCAAAGATCAACTCATAGAATGCTAGGATTCAAATTGTATTTTCTAGGGTGACCTCCCTTAGGGGGAGATTGTTAGGATTAAGAAAAAGACTCAGCCACCCCATGTATTTCATATTTAGCATAGCTCGTAGTTGGAACAGTAATCGTATGACTTATGGTATTGGGTCGGGTCTTTACCCACTGTAAGCCCACACCATAGTCCATTTTATGGGGCGTGTAAGACTTATTTAAACCCTCTCCACACATGGAGAGGGTGTTGGAAGAATTCATTTCACACATACATCAAAGTGTGTTTTTACATATTCTCTCCTACCATCTTTCTCTAACTTTCGCTCTCTAAGTCTCTTACCACCACTATCGTGGTGGTCGGCTGGTTTTCCGGTCGGCCACTCGACATTATAATAACACCAACCGGATCATTAATTCTTTTGTTTCTAACAGTATTATATGTATATATGAAAACATAAAAACCCAAAAAGATTTTTCATTTTATATAAATTTTTCAAAAAGAAAATATAAAAAATATAAAACTAGAAAAGAAAATACAAACTTTAAAAATTAGAAAAATACAAAAATAGGTTTTCATGACATGTCTTCTGAAAATCGATAACATTTACGGCCTTAGAAATGTCATTCAATAAAGATATGAGGCTGTAAATGAAGTTCGAGCAGAAGTTCAAAATGTTTTAAAACATGTCAAATTGGCTTGCTATTATTTCCGATAGCAACCCAGTCTTCAATTTAAAGGCAAGTATTTCAAAAAGAAAACTTGACCTCTCAACGGGAAATTAATTTTTCTCGAGAATTAATTACTTCATATTCATTCAAAGGCTTGTGTTTACTTTGAAACACAACCCGTGCTTCCTTTATACAAATTAATATACGTGTTAGTGCATTTATTTGTCAAAATAAGAGAAATCTTATTTTAAGGTGTTGATTTTTCAAAAATAAAATAATCATCTCAGTAATTCATCAGAAAATGATTTTTCAATGCGTTTGCCCACTCAAACAACGACTACAGCTCTTTAAATTGAAAACGGGTCATTGTTTGAGGGGGAGACAATGTCAAAATTATCTTCTTCAAAATCATCAAGGAATAAAAGGATTAAGGGGTTTTCAAACAATAACGGAATAATATTTATCGTAAAGTTAATTAATTTTAACTTATTTGTGAATTAGATGTTATGTGTTTATCCCTTTAGGGTCTTTGTAGCGTATCTTATGGTTTAGTCTAGCTTATTAAAACTTTAGGGACTAAAAGTGTCAAAAGTCAAACTAGAAAAACCTTAAGAATGTTATTAAAGAAAATTAGTTAGGAGTATATAGTTCAGGGGGCATTTGTGTTAAAAATCAATGTTTTTTAACAAGAAACACCCGCTTCCCTCGTTCTTAGTACACACAAACACAAAAACACAAAAACACTCAATTTTTTTTCTTCCCTCTCTTCAAAATCGTCACCCACAAGAAACATTGAACCTGTGCATTTCAAGCTTTGAGGTAAACTACAAATGTGTTCCTTACAATCTTAACAACTAATATGCAAAAGGAATTAGGTTGAATCATGAATTTTTGCTCGAAATCCCTAGAAAATTCGCTTAGGGTTTGTGAAAATCGAAAGTGAACCAAATCCAAAATTAGTTGAGGGGTTTTAATGGGTAAGGGTTGTAGAACACTCATGTATAACAGTTTTACATAAGATAACATATGATTGTGTTTTGATTGATTCTTGTGTTTGAAAAAGTGGGGATTAAGGACAAAGATGAAAAAGTTAATAGGTTTATACTTAGAGTGTGTTTGAATATGTTTGTGAAAGTGTTAGAGCAATAAAATCCATGTCTTGAATGTAAATTTTGTGAGTTTGGGTAAAACATGTACAAGTTACTCGTATTGTACTCAAAGTAAAAATTTTGTGGTTAATTCATGTTATAACTGATATATGTTGCTTGTATATGCTTGGTTCATGATTGAGTGCACTCTAATTGCCTAAAAATTTGAGTTTGTGTTAATTCAAAATTATAAGGGGCGATTTATACATTCTGGGTATAGGGGGCAACTTATACACTCACGTATAGGGGGTGATTTATACGTTCACATATAGGGGGTGATTTATACGCTTTTCTATATAGGGCAATTTATACATTTTCTATAGGGGGCGATAGATACATATCTCCTATAGAGGGTGATTTATACACTATTTTTGAAGGAGGCGATTAATACAGCTTTTCTTAGATAGGGCGATTTATACATGTCTTTTTAGGGGGCGATTTATACATAGAATTATTAAAGATAATTTTTTTTCCTGAATGTTTTCACTAGATAACTCATTTTATAATAATCCGTCTTTATATCATATGTAAGTTGCTAAATTGACTGTGTTTGACCAATTGTTAGTTTGTTGACCCAATGAGTTGACTGTTTGATTATTGTTCTTTGTTCTCTATTTTTGATTGAGTCCCTGATAAAATGTGATAAATCTGTCTAGTTAATGACAATAAATTGCTTCTTTAAGTCCATCCCCATGAATCAAATCAGTCAATCAGTGATATATAAATCTGTTTTTATATGAATTGTATTGGAATATTCTAAGCAGAAACATGAGTCCAGTTACCGCTCAACAAGTTACTCTTGACAATGCATTGGTTGCTCCCGAGAAACGACTAAAGATTGAAAAATGCAACGCAAGAATTAAGTTCAGCAAGCCACAAAGAGAAGACACATATCAAGTCACTTTGGATGCTCTTAAACTATCTCCTTGCTACCCCGCATTCCCCATCACTGCGGAAGTTCCTAAAGTATATATGCATCAATTCTGGAACACCATCAAGAAGATCAAAGATACAGATGCATACCGGTTCAAGCTGGATAAGAAAAAGTTCCGAATTGACATTGAAGTATTTTGTGAGATCCTCCAGATCTGTCCCAGACTCCCCAACCAAGATTTTGTTGAACCTCCTCCCAAAGAAGAGATGGTTCCATTTATAAAGGAACTTGGGAACATTGGAAAGTGTGATATGCTATATGAAATCCATACAGATCATATGCACCATCCCTGGAGAACATTTGCTGCTATCATCAATAGGTGCATCTCTAGAAAGCCATCAAGACTTGATAGGCTCAGGCCATTAAGAGCTCAAATCTTGTGGGGGTATGTACTGCAAGAAGAATGTTGACTTTGTTGCTTTACTATGGGAAGATTTTATGTTTCAAGCTGATAACAGAGACATAAGTACCACACGTAAAGAGAACATGCCCTACCAAAGATTCACTAAAGATATCATCAATCATTTCATCTCTAAAGATAAAACCATCTCTATGAGGAACAAGATAAATCAACACACAATTCTTGATGATACCTTGTTGGGAACATTGAAATTTGTCTCCAAAACGAAAGATTATCAGAAGTATGGAGCTCTGATTCCTGAATAGATGATTAATCAAGCCATCAAAGATTCTAAAGCTTATAAGATTTATCTTGACTTTGCTACTGGAAAAGCTACTCCCAAGAAAGCAAGGAAATTTAAGAAAGTTGCTTCACCCTCAAAGAAACTGTCTCCTGTCTTAGAAGAAGAACCTGCAAAGAAGCCTAAGCAAGCTAAGAAACCTGTCAAGAAGTCTACAACTGTGCCAACAACAGGTGTTGTCATCAGAGATACTCCTAGTGTGTATGTGTCGAAGAAGAAAGCACCGGCTAAAGTTGATAGAGGCAAAGGCATGTATCTACATTCTGATGTAGCATTACTTGAAGCTACTCAGCTCAAGAAAGCTATCAAGAAAAGCAAGCATGAAACTCACAAGCTTAATGCAATTGGCTCAGGTGATGGAGTTGGTACCTAACCAAAGGTTCATGATTTTAAAGACAAGACAACTGGTACAAATAAAGGAACTAGTACTATACCAAGGGTTCCTGATGTACCCAAATACCAGTCTGAGAGTGTAAATGAATCTTAGGGAGATAGTAGAAATGATGATAGCAATGATGATGATAGTGATGATGTCAGTAATGATGATGATGATGTTGTTGATAGTGATGCTGATGGTGATAATGAAGCAAGTGATAGTGAAAGGACTGATTTCGATGAAGATGAGAATCCTAATCTTAATAAGAACGATGATGATAGAAGAATATAAAGAAGAGTACGTTTATACTCTTTAAAACTATGAATTCTCTGATGATGATGGAGAGTATGAGGAATTGTATAAGGATGTGAACGTGAGGTTAAAAGATGTAGATCATGAAGAAGAAGGGAAAGGAGATGCAGAGATTACTAATGCTGGTCGTGATGATGTTTCTCAAGAAAAGTCATATGAGCAAGTCGAAGATGATGCACTTGTGACACTCACTGCTGCTCATGTCACACAGAAGACTGAAGGTCTAATGCAAAGATCTTTTGTTTCATCCGACTTTGCCAGTCAATTTCTTAACTTGGATAACGTTCCACCAGTTGACAATGAAGTTATTTCCGTGATGAATGTCAAGTTTCGTCATGAAGAACCAAGTACTCAGACTCCATCTTTTTTCACCATACCTGTAACGGTCATCCCGGAAAATCAACTACAATTGCACCAACCATTCCTCTGACAATTCCATCAATCACTTCTCTTCCACAACAGTCAACACCAACACCAACTACTGCACCAACAACTAAAATAACTACAACCTCAATTCCTGCACTTCTAGATTTTTCATCCCTATTCAGATTTGACCAAAGATTTTCTGTCTTGGAAAAGGAGCTCTCTCAACTTAAACAAGTGGATTATTCTACACAACTGCTCGGAATTATAAAGTCACAAGTTCCTGCAATGGTAGATGCTCAACTTAGCACAAGACTTAAAGATTCCATTCAGAAGGCTTTCCAGTCATACACTACAGAATTTGAGAAGAAAACTAAGGTTAGAAGAAGAGATACATATATCTCATTGAGAAATCAGTGAAAGATATTATCAAAGATGAGGTCAAGAGTCAACTTCCACAGATTCTACAAAAGGAAGTATCTGACTAAGCCACTTCGGTGATCCAAAGCACCATTACTGAATCACTTGAGAATGTCATTTTGGCTAAATCTTCTTCTTAACCCAAATCTACATACGAGGCAGCAACATCACTCATAGAGTTTGAAATGTAGAAGATCCTTCTAGACAAGATGCAAAAAAGTAAATCATATCGAGGAGCTCAAGAACACAAAGAACTTTATGATGGACTGGTCAAATCTTATAAGCCTGACAAGGATCTCTTTGAATCTTATGGTAAAGCATATTCTTTAAAGAGAGACTGTGAAGACAAGGACAAAGATAAAGACGCTCCTACTGGATCAGACCAAGGGTTGAAAAGAAGGAAGACAAGCAAGGATGTTGAACCATCAAAAGGCTCTAAATCAAAAGAATTAAAGTCAAGCTCATCCAAAGGCACCAAGTCTCAGCCAAAATCATCTGGTAAGTTTGCACAAGCAGAGGAATCAGTGTTTGAGACTATAGACACTAAGATGCCACAGAATCAAGGAAGTGATTTAGGTAACACTGATGATGAACCCAATGTCGAGGCTGCTTCAGAGCGTGACCGGTTCAAGAAACCTAAAAGACCCCCGACTCCTAATTCTGATTAGAATGCTAGAAAATCTATTAACTTTAGACCACCTCAAACCTAGATCAGCATAATTGCTCAAACAGAAAAGCCTCCTCTCACTTTTGATGAGCTGATGAGCACGCCTATCGACTTCTCCGCATATTTCATGAACAATCTTAAGATTGATAATCTGACACAAGAGTACCTTGTTGGACCAGCTTTTAATCTTCTTAAAGGAACATGCAGAAGTCGAGTGGAACTTGAATGTCATTTCGAAGATTATTATAAAGCTATCACTGATCAACTTGACTGGAATAACCCTAAAGGACAGGAATATCCATTTGACCTTAGCAAGCCTCTACCGTTGATTAAAGATCGAGGTCGTCAAGTAGTTCTTGTTGGCTACTTCATCAACAACGACCTCGAGTATCTGAAAGGCAGAAGTTCAAGCAAGAAATACACGACTTATACAACAAAAACCAAGGTTGCTAAATATGATGATATTCAAGGCATTGAAGACATGGTTCTATCGTTATAGAGTCCAATGAAGGTAGCTTATGATAGATATGTTGTTTAAGGAATCAAACACGAGGTAACTAAACGACAACGATTCTATGGATTCGCTAGCAACAGGGTGTCCAAGCATGATGTGTTCTCTACAAAAAGAATCATTGCAGTAACCCATGTAAAAGTTATGAAGTGGTATGATTACGGCTATCTAGAGGAGATTGAAGTTCGAAGGGAAGATTAGAAGCTCTACAAGTTCAAGGAAGGTAACTTCCCAAGACTTAATCTGCGTGATATTGAAGACATGCTTTTTCTCTTGGTTCAAAAGAAAATAGGCAATCTAGAGAGAGATGTAATTTTTGACTTAAATGTGGCATTGCGAATGTAACCAGACGTGTTGTCATTCTTAAGTGGGTGGAAGACCTTCAAGTGGGAGTTGAAAGCTACCAAAAAAAGCTCAATATCACTAAGTCGGTGACATTCAGGTCTGAAATCTCCAAAAGAACTCCATACACTGCATACAACAATTCTAAAGGAATTATCTATGTAGACAAGTACAAAAGAAACAGGTTAATGCGCTCAGATGAACTCTACAAGTTTAGTGACGGGACACTCACATCTGTTCGATCTGTTCTTCTTTATATTGCTTCCAACCTGAGGATGGATTACTTGCCAAAGAGAAGATGGAGTAATTTAGACAAACAAAGGTCTTGCATCATGATCAAGGCCATCGATAAGCTGCAGCTAGAGAGAAGGTTAATGAGGAGCTTGGAAAAGTTTATTGGTGGGAGAGAGTACGAATAAGACTTCAGACTTCTTGAATAGACAATATGACTGTGTCATATTTTGTCCTACTCCATTTCTAGTCATTCTCTCGTAATTACAAATCTTGTGAATATGTGAATAAGTAGTGTTAGACTAGAAATAGGTGTATATAGTGTTTGTGTACAAATTTTCAAGAATTTCTTAGTAAATTCAAATTTTTTCAAATTAACGTACTCAAACACCATATAATTTCCTCATAATTTGAGGGGAGCATCAAAATGATCCCAATAATACGCTTGATATATAATTAGAACATTTTTATCCCCAAATTATTTTCATAGATATTTGAATCAATTGTTATCCAAAATATCAAGAGATTTGACATTTATGATAAGGGGAGAAAATGTGATTAAAATATATATAATTTGTATAATGTGATCTCAAAGACTCATGTGTGAACTCCTGTCCTCGTATGTGCTAAACATTTTCGGTTATCGATGCACATATGTAGGGGGAGCATTTCTGAAAAGTAAACCCATCAAGGTACTAAATGTTTTAATTTATATCAAAGTACCTTAATCGATGTTTTCAAATGGGTTTAAGGCTGAGAACAATACCAAAAGACCGACCATGTATTTAATTAATTGGAGTTATAATGTGGTTAGGTATAGGTGTTCGTTCCCATGATCCAGCCAGAACTGGAGAGATCTACCCAAGAACATTCCATTAGTTAGAATAGAAGTTCATAAATATGATGAAAAGGAGAAAAAATAAGAAAAGGAAAAAAAATCCAAACGAGGACAGAGCTAACACTGGAACAAGAAAAGTTAAGGGGTTGAAGAATGAAAAAGAAAAGTTAAGATAAAGGGTGAAAAGAAAGAAGCCCTCCTTACACTTAGGCAGAAACCATGTCAATACATATGCTATTAGAAACAGTGAGCTATTATCTGGTATTGAAGATAGTCATCATGGACCCAGTGATGCAATGCACAACCCTCCTTAGCCACTCAAGGTCTCTTAAAAGTCTCTTGTTTCATTTCTTACGGAGATTACATGCATTTCTATCGACTTTCTCACTCCGAGTTAGTTGTTATTGAAAAGGTGGCAGTCTGCTTCAGCCTCTGATTACTAAAACCAAATGTGCACTATTGAGTCTATAGCCAAAAGAGATCATCCATAAATCTCACTAGGATACTATTAAATTATATTTGTTGATCATACACTGTGAAAACAAGTAATAACTTAAGAGTCCTACGCATTATCCTTGTGATATTGCCAGAACATCAAAGTGATACCAAAGTATTCACAATGATGATGGAAATCCTTCCAGAGCCAACATCAAACAAGCTATGCGGTAGGTGACTTGTGAGATCCTATATAGATCAAACTTGTGACACTGGATATCGATTCGGTCCAGACTATGAATTGACGATTGATGAATTTTGAAATGCTAAAACTCTTGATGTGTCGCAAAACCACTTTAGCAAGTGACATGTCGATTGATTTTCCAATCAATTTTTATTTCAATTGGTGGGACTTTGTCTTACTGGTTCACTCATATTGTATTGTCTCCTTTGAGACACTCCGGTAATGAGAACGGCTAGTTTAGTTGTGAAACCCTATCAAGGAGATTCTTTGGAATTTTACATGATCACAGGAAGTATTTATACTGATCAGCGGAGAACCGTGGTTATTGGAACCGTATTCGAAGAAGTGACAAAGACACTTTCGTCTATACATGTTGATTATCACTAACCCTTTCATGCAGGTAATCCTAATGGTAGCAGCAGTTGGATCAAGACAAGTTAAGATTCATAGCCACATGCTCATACTTGATTGACTTATGTAAATACATTATGAAAGCTCAAGTACATGTTTCAAGACTTCTGCTACTCTGATACTGCACGTCCTTCTTGAAGCGACGAAGTGTTAAAGTTAAAGAACTTCAAGAAAGATGTTTTATTCAAGCTTTCAATCTCAAGAAAAGTATGAGCATGTCGGTCCAAAGTCACATGTACACAAGATGGTGAAAATATCTCAAGATGATGATAAGAGATTATGCTTGGTTGATGATCTCAAAGAAGTTCAAGTTCACTTACAAGTCAAGCTTAAAGGAACAAGCTCAAGCCTAAAGTCAAAGATCACTACAAAATATCACAATTTAATGATTGAAGTTTAAAGACTACGAGCTCGAGACTAAAGACAAGCATAGTATGCTAGGATTAACAATTTTGTAAAATGGAGTGACTTCCCTTAGGGGGAGATTGTTAGGAATACAAAAAGTATCAGTCACTTCCATAATATAGTAAGATACGCTCGTAGTATAGTTTTTGGAACCTTGATAAGGTAGAAAGGCCAAAGCCCGCGGATAGCCCATGCTTAAGCCTATGGCCGGCCATATGTACACATATAAATACCTCTCTCCACACCTTTGAGAGGGTTAGTTGTTCACTTTTACATTCCATATCAATCTAATATTCTCTCTTCATTTCTCTCTCTACAAGTGTTCATCCCTCCCACTTTCTCTCTCTAGTTCTTTGTCATTTCATTATGAGATTAGATAACATATATATATATATATATTCTACATATATGTTATGACCATTTCATCTGTTACATTTTATTTCGTTATTTATTTATACAAACTGCTCATTAAAATTATCATCGTCATATAAACATTTTCACAACCATTCTACAAACCATTTTCTACCATCTTATAAACTATTTTCCTATCACCTTATTAACTATTTTCCTATCATGTTATAAATTATTTTTCTATCATCTTAAAAACTATGTTACTTTCATCTCATAAACCAGTTTAATATTACCCTATAAACTATTTTATTACCATCATATAAACTATTTTACTATCATCTTATGAGCTATTTTGATATCGTCTTATAAATTATTTTACAATCATTTCACAAACTACTGTGTTGTCATCCTATAAGCTACCTTGCATTCATCTTATAAATTATTTGTTTACATTATAAAACTATTTTAATACTACCATATACGTAACACTGGTTTGATGAAAATGAGCATTGCATCATTAGTTCTCAATTATACATAGCATGATCACCTATGTCTAATTCAAGAAGGACCATGTTATGCTGAGAGTAACCTAAAAATTATGGTAAAACCCAATTTTCTACTTATATCCTCGAAAAGCAAAGTTTTGTATGTATGTTCAAAAATTGTGTCTGTCACGGGATGTAGAATTAGAAATCATAGTAAGTAAGTAGGCCTTTACTCCACCTTGCTGCAAAGAGTAGACTTCATCTTACACCAAATCCTATATCAAAAAGTCTTGAAGCATCACTAGTCACCCTAGGACGATTCACCAATGAGTTTTGTTGCCATTAAGGAATTCAATAAATCACTCATTCGACGTCGACGTAATACCGTAGAACTTAGTCGTTGCGACGCCATCATAGGTATAAATTCGTTATCACTCCGAAAAGGAAAATGTTATAGCTGACGCTTTAAGCCGAAAGGAACAGATAAGGCCACTAGGAGTCAAATTTTAGTCACAACAACAAATTTTAACCCGCCATCACAAATCTTGGATGCTCAAGCTGAAGAAATTAAGAAGGAAAATGTCGAGAATGAAAAATCTACGTGGTGTAGACAGGGAATTGAAACCCATCCTGATGAAACACTCTATAATAAGAAAACGAAGTTGGTTAACACGTTTAAGGAGGATTAAGATAAGTATTCTGCAACAAGTAACCCCACCTCTTAGTCAACACCACTTCGGAAGTCACACAAACTGAATTTAGGGACAAAATTCTTTTAACACGGGGATACTGTGAAAAACTGACTCTTTTCCAGGTTAATATTTTATTATTAACTCGTCATATTTTATTTTGAACGTATACGTACTTAATTTAACCTAAAACCAGGAAGTTATCCCTCATAGAACGAAAAACATCTTTGGACGCACACCGACTCTATACTTTGTTTGGTTTACATTATTTAAACACATTATCCATCTCATGAGAAAATTCAACAAGTCATATGCATTTGTTTTTACCACTTTTTACGTAAGTCATTTAAACTTGCACTAAATTACGCGTATGCGTGCACAACTTACCCAATACCCTCACCACCGTTAAACTAGCACCTCAAATACTTATACACTTTCAAATTTAATTATTTTCCTCCCCATATACCTAAACAAACCAGCCCCTTATATGTATTATACACAAAATATCACCAAAAAACATTTGCTAGTCTTACACGTTACCAACCATGTACATAAGTCTCTACTTTCTAACACATTCTTACACAACCTAACAACTCATCCTTTCCCCCTTCCTTCTTACACAAAACCCACGCCCAAATCAGCCAAACCATGCTTTCACCCTTACCCTCCATTAATGCTCTTGTCCCCTATATATTTTATGCAAATCTTACACTCTTCCTTTTATAAACTAGCACTTCTATTTCTTGCACTCATTCACCACAAACAAAACACTCTTATCCTCTCCTCTCTCTACTATAAAAATGTAGCAAACAAGAAAGAACAAGGATCATTTCAAATCTTGGGTTGAGTTATTTTAAGGATCATACAAAAGGTTATAAGGAGCTAGGGTTTTGGAAGATTAATTAGGGTTTTATTAGTATTCTTGGTTAGTTAGTGCACTTTGTTCATCCACATAATTCACCAACACTTTGTAAGCATTCATAACTGATTTCCATACTTACTTACATGCTTATACATCATTTCATGTTGTTTTTATATCACATGCCTTATGTGTTGAAAATTAGAATTAAAACAAGAAACTAAACCCTAATTTTATACAGAAAATTCAGTCGACTTTAGCACCTTAGAAAACTACTTTATAAATTTTCTATGCTAAAACCCTTGGGCGCACACTTAGATATATATCTTAGGATGTCCCATGTTGAATTTTATAATTTTTGGAGTTGGTTTGATATGGTAATTAAATTTTATACAATCAGGTGTCAATACTGACAAGAACATAAGTTATGAATTTAAAACATAATTATCACCATTTTAGGAGTATTTTTGGAAGTTGGGATAGTTGAAATTTAGCAATATAAGACTCTAACTTAAACGTGGCAAATCAAATTAGGTCATGAGTTTGAGTAACAAAGGAGATACGACCTCGGGAAGTCGGGTACCAGTTGCTGGAATTTCACAGCGTAGAGTTTCGTGAGTATTTTGAATTATTGAGAAAAATAGGTAATGAACTGAGTCAAATGGTTTATATTTTTGGAAGGTAGACTCAAATACCCTCGACCTAGGCTTTGGAACCAAGTAATTTCATTAGAAAATGAGTAACTTATAGCCAGACAAATTTGGAAAAGTTCCTATAAACCCTAACAGCAGGTCCAAATTTTATCTTGTGCAATTAAAACATGTTTTCCCAAAGCAACGTCTTAAAGTATCGAAAGTAGACGTCTTCACCTATGTTCAGGGAGTTTAACGGATAAAAACGGACTAATAACGAAGTAGATATGCTCATTTAAACTATGGCTTAAAACCTTATAAAACTTGTTTTGAAAATTTTAAAGTTGTAAGGATGTATTATTCATTTTTATTAACTTTTGACTGGCGTAACTATATAAAACCTCACTATGAGTATACAAGGGTGAGACTGTAACACCCCCAAATTGGGTCGCAGCAGAATAAGGGTCCGGGGCATGTTATTTCATAGATCAATAACACAAGATATATATAGAACGACCAAAAAGTCATTTAAAACCGATACATTAGATTTAACAAAGTATTTGTTACATAAACCCGAAGCTTCACTTGTTCACTTGTTCAAAATACAAAGATTTCTAGCCCATGACAGATATACAAAATGTAATGCGACAAAATCTTTAATGCATGATATCCAAATCAAAACCACCAATGTATCCCTTGCACCTCGTGCTTATTGACCTCCAGAAAAACATTGCTTTAAAACGTCAACAATAATGCTGGTGAATTCATAGGTTTGATAAATCATATATTGTAGGACCATAAGATTTCCCAAGTGTATAATAATGCAACAGATGCAAACATCATATAAATGTGATTACGTTGCTCTAAGCTCATGACATTGAAGCTCGACATAAATGAATACCATATAAATG
>BQNB010034539.1:0-14454 GCA_026074375.1 Tanacetum coccineum
TTAAATTGATTAAGTTATAAAATTGTTTTTTTTTATTTAATAAAGTTTTATTTATTGTGCGAATACAATCATTTTATATTTAAATTGTAAAAACTATAGTTTAATACATTTAAATATTTTTACCAAAACAAACAGCTTTAGTTCATTCACATTGAGATTTGTCAACCACTTATTCAGATTAAGATAAAAATCACATTCAGACTTTTATACCGAATATTCAGATTCAGATTCAGAGTCTCTTAATAAACAAACAACACCTAAATTAAGATATGAATGATAAAAAAAAGTCTCTAGTTTCTCTCTTTGTATTTTTTGGAGTCTTGCCCACTTAAAGAGACTTATCCTTCTCATTCCTTAATCTTTTTCTTGGGACATCTATAATCGGTCTCTAACATGGAACTATCAAATAATAGACAATACTTTGGAATGTAAAATGAAAGTATGAAACAGACAGAGGCGCGCCTAGGTTATAGGAAGATGGTAACCACCTTAGAAATCAGGACCATTTAGAAGTTATATAAAAAAATAAGGACTCACCTTAGAATATAATAGGGAACCACCTTGTATCTGAGAAAGAAGAAGAAAGAAGAAAACCCGATCAAAGAAGCAGTAGAAAAGTAAGTATCAAGTCATTGTTTTAATGGAAGTTTTAAGCAGCGCTGTTTTTTTTTTTTGAAGAAGAAGATGACTCAAAGTAACATACTCCCTCCGTCCCAAAATTATTGTCCCCCGACAAAAAACACACAGTTTAAGAAAAGTACATTTATTACTGCTTTCTCTTTCTTACTTTTTGACAGAAAGACAGTTTTACCCTTAGTTAATTAATTAAAGTCTTCTTTAAAGTTTGTAATATTAATTTCAAACAAGGGTAATATAGTAAACTTGATCAAACTTCCCTATCTATTTTTAGTAGTGAACAATTAAATTGGGACATCCCAAAAAGGAAACGTGGACAATAAAAATGGGACGGAGAGAGTATTTTATTTTATATTTAGGGCCTCATGTTTCTGAGGAGTTCTATTTTGATCCCTATATAAGCTACACTTAATAGTCTCTTTTTAAGGGTTTTTCCGGTAAATGAATTACTCCAAAAAACAATTCAGTGCAAAGGATATGGGTGAATCCCACCCATCAGCCCTTTACACAGGCATAAAACAAACATAACAAACAAAACTACTGAAAGGAGGATACTACTAAAACTAGATTACAATTGACTCAACAAACATAAAAAATAACTATTTCTACTTCCGACCATGGACCATGATATCTAAATCATCACAAATAACCTGAAGGTGATCAGACATATCATGACTTTCATACAAATCGTCATCATACGGGTCGTAGTCATCATCCCGTTTTGTTTCCCTCCATTGTTCCAATAGGCTATTAGTACCATAACATTTGTCACTTTCACCTTTAAAACCTCATTGAAACTATTAAATTTGCGATTTCATCAAACACGACTTTCACTTCACTATCACTTTTCATATTGCTCATAGGAATAAGCGAGTTGTCGTCATCATCTACAAACATAAGCTTACCATCAAGAATTTGGCATACTAGTTTATCGCTCTTATCTATAATAGGAGTATTACTAGAACTACCATATGCGCCACATTCAAAGATCCCTTCCTAGCCGACTTTGAATTCCCCCCATTCGTACCCAAATCATCATCGTGTTCAACAGAATTAAAAGCATCAAAAGGGTTTGAATTACTTACCTATTCTCTAGACACTTCAGTTTGCTTTTTTTTACCACTAGTGGTGGCACCATTCTTATTGACAACACTTTATAGTCTCTAGTTCACACTTGACCATATGCATTTTCACAAAAGTCAAATTGACAGAATGCATTTTTTTCTCAAGTCTTGACATTATGCATTTTCACAAACAAACAAAAGTCAGATTGTTAAAACATTGCAAAATGGGAATATGTTAGCTAAAAATTTTTGTAGCCAATTGGCTACAATTTTTGTTACAAATTGTGAGTCCCTGAGTTATTTTGTGGGTCCCTGAATCCGTTCTGTGGGTCTCTGAATCATTTCTTATGTATTTTTAGTAGAGAATTGTAATCAGTTGGCTACAAAAATTGTAGCCAAACTATCCCCTTGCAAAATATTTACTAGTAAAAGCATGAGTCATTTTGGATTTATAATAAATATGTTACAAAAACTCAATATTTTGCTCTAAAAATATATTTTAGATGCGTTCCACGTTAAATGAAAATATTACTGTAGTAATTTATATGTATATGATGTTTCGTTTCGTCATCACAATTACCATATTTGACCTGATCCGACGTGACCCGACCCAACACATAAGGTATTTGGCTCATTGGTTTTTTTTTCTTTGGCAATACGAAGGAATCGCCTTGGATTCTTAGCTGAGTCCGCCAATGGAAACAGATGAAAATTTCTTATAAAGTTACACCTAAGGAAAGAAAAAATAACTAGTCAAACGAGTATACAGCATGATATGCATGTTATAGCTGCAGTAACGTGAATAAATGGGCCCAATTGGGCTGTTATACAATAAATGGGCCTAGATTAGATGTTGTGTATGTTTTTTTTAATCTTCAAAAACTAGGGGTGTTGATAGAACCCGTTATTCGGTTGTTTGGTTAGTTCGGTTCTGTTAATTCGGTTAAAAAAATTTTAGTCAACTCAAAAACTGAATAGAACCGACAACTGAATTTGAATTCGATTCGGTTTTCAAGTTGACCTGAATAACCCGAAGTACACAATTTATTTTTAAAAAATAATAATTACATAGATTTTTAGCAAAAAAAAATTATTTAAAGCATAAAAATGGTTTTTATATTAGGATAAAATTATAATATTATATATATATATATATATATATATATATATATATATATATAAATTCGGTTTTCAATTCAGGTTGCCAAACCCATATCCAAGCCGAAAACCGAATTTGTAGTTCGGTTCGGTTTTGGCAAATTCGGCTCGGTTATTAGTTTGGTTCATTTATTTTCGGTTTGGTTTTGGTTTATTCGGGTTTTTCGGTTTTTCTCGTCACCCCTAATCAAAAACTTCGATTAATATAGGTTGCCAAACCCATATCCAAGCCGAAAATCGAATTTGAAGTTCGGTTCGGTTTTGGCAAATTCGGCTCGGTTATTAGTTTGGTTCATTTATTTTCGGTTTATTCGGGTTTTTTTTCATGTCTTTTAAACTCGTTTGCATAAAGCGGTCCTGGGCAACAATAATCAATGGACATGTCGGGCAAATACGGTTACAAGTATGCTGGAGCGAATCTGTGGGGTGTTGGTTGTAACAAGTATATAAGAATGTAAACACAATGCTAAATGCGGGTAATGAGCTGGTCACTACAAAAAAATTGCCATTTAGTGGCACATATTTTTTGTGACAAAATATACATGTGTCACTGTTATATGTTTTTAGTGGCAGATCCTTATGTGTCACTAAAAATATTAGAGATTTAATGGCACTTTACACTTTGTGCCACACAAAGTAACTTTAATAGCGTCACAATAACTCGGGGACGTGTATAATTTGCCTTACTAGAATACTGTTCAACTTTTTATATTATGTCCATTAAAAACCATTTGCTAATATTTATGGTTTTTCGTAATGTGTCACTATTCTGAAAATTACAATTTCAAACTTCCAAAATTTTGGCGGGGCCTTTATAAAACGTTTTAGAAACAATGGGCGGGCTTTAATCCCTCAAACTTTTTATATGCGATTTCACATCAAAACCCTACTTCTCTATGCTCTCTTATATCTTCACAGCCGCATACTTTATTTTTCTCATTGCCATGTTTTTTAGCCATTCTTGTTATTAAGCCAGGTAAGTGTTCCAACCCATGATTCCTCTAATCTCACACCTCATGTTTATTTGTATTATAATTCCGAGTATTACAAAAGTGAATTGAATTACACAGAAAGTTATAAGGGAAAGGCTAGATGGATTGGGGGGGGGATATATATGATACCGGATCCCGCAAAGTTGTTCGAAAGATTTAGTGAGATCTCGTAAGTTATGGGCCTTGTTTCATTTAATATGTTTGTTTGACTTGAAGTGATTGGTTTCTTTGTTGCCATTTTCTTGTTGGACGTGATAGTCTGCTGAATGGAATTAATCATGTTATTAAGTCAAAGTTGAAATCTTGGATCCCAACTCCGCTCGTAATTAATATTTCTGAAAGTGTTGTATGGCTAAAGGAAAAGAAGGGGGATGAACACTGATCACACTGTTGTTAAAAATTATTTATGTGTTAACAAATTATCAAATTTTTACATCATAGTTTGATATGTCTTAACTTTCATATATAACAGTTCTTGTTTTTTATGTGCAGATTTGCGCTTTAAAAAGATATTGAAGAGCTCATTACAAAAAGGATTCGAATGATGGCATGATTGAATGTATGAATGTTGAAGTTGTAGGTTATTCTTAGTTAGTTTTAAGCATCGTGTTATAACAATGCAGTTTAGTTGTTTGTTTTATGTGTAACATGATATTTGTTGAATATATAACTTTTTTTGTGTATGAGCTAGCTTTGTTGATCATGAAAAGTTTAGTTACATTTTTTCGATGTAAGTTGAAATATTATTCTTGTGTATGAGGTGAGCTTTGTGAATTAATGAAAGTTCTTTCTGATATATATAAACTATTTCGTTGTTAGTTTCATGTGTAATGTATAATGATGGAAAGATTTGTTTTTTAACTAAATATTTGTGAGTTTAGAATGAGATACAGTGACACGACCGTTATTACTGAGATATGGATGTTTTTGGATGGGCAAATAACTTATAGTATTAAAACATTCTGTATTTTTAACTACAAGCCTACTTAGATTGCATATCGTAGGTGCCACCAAGATCATGTGTAGTTTATTGTTGACAGATTATGAAGTGCCACTGAGCCTTCAAATCTGTAGCAACACAACAAGAAGTGTCACTAAAACATTTTAGTGGCAGTGTCGTTTGTGACACTTTTTGTTTCTGCCACAGAAAGTCTAGAAAGCTTTTAGTGGCACTTATTTCGCTTATTGTGACACTTTTTGTGTGTCATTAAATGGCATTTTTTTTGTAGTGGGTGATGTCTATCTCGGTAGACGATTGTATTGATTTGGATGGTAGGAGTGTAGTATTCTTGCTAAAGTTTAAAGATTAAGTGTCATTTCGAGCTTCTAAATCATATGTTTCTGAAGGGAATGCGTGATGTTGGTTCTTAGATATGTGGGGGACGATGGTGTGGTTGTGAATTCGTCTCTATGGATCAAGTGGACAACTGTCAAGACTTCAAAGCGTTTATTAAAAGTGATATTTTTGGAGTTAAAAGATGTTTCTCACGTTTTTATTCCAAATGAAAGATTTCTGTGTTGGATTAGACCTGGGGGGTCTGCCATTGGATCATGGGCTCCAGAGGTTTAGAAGGAAGTTAGAGGTGGTCGGTAGGGATAGCAGGTGTCTACGGATATGGTAAGTGATGTGGACCAATGTCTCATGGGAAGGTTTTGTGTCCTTACAGAGACCTTTACCTCGTGTGGATAGAAGTCCTTTTAGTTTCATATCGTAATCAGACTTTTTTCGTATTATCGCTACTGATGTTTTGAATATTGGGCGCCATTATTGAATCGATAGAGGTCAGTTCCGAGTCTAATCCGCATAGAGCGAGAAAAATTGAATTTGATTGATTCAACTTATAAGACTTTGGAACAATTAGAAAATTACAAAAATGAAACTATAAATTTTGAACAACAAAAGGCCAGTAATCAAGTCCGACAACGGGTTTTCCAACAAGCCTTACAAGGAGCTCTAGGAACTCTGAATAGTTGTTTAAACAGTGAGTTACATTTACGTACTATCAGTGCCAATATTGGCATATTGGGGGCGATGAAACAAATAACGGATTAGTCCTTCTATATTTAGGCATTATTTTTGATTTATTTATTTTTTTTTTTTTCAAAAAAGAATTAAGAAATACTCATGGTAACCATTCAAGCCGACGAAATTAGTAATATTATCCGCGAACGTATTGAGCAATATAATAGAGAAGTAAAGATTGTAAATACCGGTACCGTACTTCAAGTAGGTGATGGCATTGCTCGTATTCATGGTCTTGATGAAGTAATGGCGGGTGAATTAGTAGAATTTGAAGAGGGTACAATAGGCATTGCTCTTAATTTGGAATCAACTAATGTTGGTGTTGTATTAATGGGTGATGGTTTACTGATACAAGAGGGGAGTTCTGTAAAAGCAACAGGAAAAATTGCTCAGATACCTGTGAGTGAGGCCTATTTGGGTCGTGTTGTAAACGCCCTGGCTAAACCTATTGATGGTAGAGGTGAAATTGCATTTTCTGAATATAGGTTAATTGAATCACCCGCTCCGGGGATTATTTCTCGACGTTCTGTATATGAGCCTCTTCAAACAGGGCTTATTGCTATTGATTCAATGATTCCCATAGGACGTGGTCAGCGAGAATTAATTATTGGGGACAGACAGACCGGTAAAACAGCAGTAGCAACAGATACAATTCTAAATCAACAAGGCCAAAATGTAATATGCGTTTATGTAGCTATTGGTCAAAAAGCTTCTTCTGTGGCTCAGGTAGTAACTAATTTTCAGGAAAGGGGCGCGATGGAATATACTATTGTGGTAGCCGAAACGGCGGATTCCCCTGCTACATTACAATACCTCGCTCCTTATACAGGAGCAGCTCTGGCTGAATATTTTATGTACCTTGAACGACACACTTCAATCATTTATGATGATCTCTCTAAACAAGCGCAAGCTTATCGCCAAATGTCTCTTCTATTACGAAGACCGCCTGGGCGCGAAGCTTATCCAGGGGATGTTTTTTATTTACATTCACGCCTTTTGGAAAGAGCTGCTAAATTAAGTTCTCTTTTAGGTGAAGGAAGTATGACCGCTTTACCAATAGTTGAAACCCAATCGGGAGATGTTTCGGCTTATATTCCTACTAATGTAATTTCGATTACTGACGGCCAAATATTCTTATCTGCCGATCTCTTCAATTCTGGAATCCGACCCGCTATTAATGTGGGTATCTCTGTTTCCAGAGTAGGGTCTGCGGCTCAAATTAAAGCTATGAAACAAGTAGCCGGTAAATTAAAATTAGAACTGGCACAATTCGCAGAATTAGAAGCTTTTGCACAATTTGCTTCTGATCTCGATAAAGCTACTCAGAATCAATTGGCAAGAGGTCAACGATTACGTGAATTGCTTAAACAATCCCAATCCGCCCCTCTCGGGGTAGAAGAACAGATACTTACTATTTATACCGGAACAAACGGTTATCTCGATTCATTAGAAGTTGGACAGGTAATGTAGTTTGTTTAAATTACTCTTAAACACCACTTATAAACTTTAAATCTGATTAACTTTAAACTTAACAACTTCTCAAAAACACACACTATTAATTTTAAAAGATACACGTTTTGTATTTCAAAAAACACAACATTAAGGTCGAACAATAATTACGATTTCACGGAGTATAATTATTTGTCGCTATGCACCGTCACTTTACCCCAAGTATTCGTCTAGTTATTACAAATGGGTGTAGCAGCTTGTATAGTTCGTCAAAGTTGTATAATCTACACATGTACTATAAGATGTTAAAGTGCAGTCATAGTTCATCCAGGTTAGGTAAGTACGGTCTAATTATAGCTCGAGCTTGATTTGACTGCTAAAGCTCGTACTCAAAAGTTTGGCACGTACGACGGTCCGTAATGGATGATGTGAAGGTGCGTCCCTTTCCTGTCACGTGACCCTGAGCCGACGCGTCTTCAAGAGGTAAAAGGCAAGATTCGATCAACTGCAAGACTGAGTCGTATGAGTTTATTGTGTGAGATGTTTTTGTTAAATAGATTTCGAGTTTTAGTGGTGACCACGGTTATCTTATATACCAAGTGTTGTGAAGTTGGTTGTAGATAGAGAATATTGAGCTGACGTTAATATTGAAGTTAAAGTGGTGATCGTGATCATGAAGGCCCCTTCTTAAACATGTCTTTTAACTCAAACTCAAAACCCGAATGGAACTCAATGAAGCCTACATTTTAATCCCCTAATCAAATTACGAGTGTGCTAGGCATATGATTCGGCTTTGTCTAAAAAAAAGTACGTACTTATTCATTTCCAATGGCTAATATGCTCTCCATTCAACAAAGTTGAAAACCATTTCAATGAAAAATATGGGCAATGTTTTGAAAATCAGATCACTAATTGAACCAGTTGAATCATCGGGTTATCGGTTCAATCGGTTCGACCACCGGGTCAATCCAATGTTACACAAGATGTGTTTTCTCACTATTGAACCAAATCGACAACACCCTAGGTCATAAAGTTCAAGATTACAGTCATTTAGGGAATAAGTGCTAAACATATTTTAAAAACTTCAAATATTATAAGTAATGCTAAAATAAAAATGATACATAAAATTGTTAAAAGAAAACTCAGAAAATGAAAGCTTTTTTCTCCATAGTTTTCTTCAATTTAAAAAATAAAGTGAACAAAGTTTGTAATATCATCAAGTTTATAAAATAAATACTTTAATATGAAAATGTTAGAAAAGAGCGAAACTTGGAAACCATAAAAATTGGGTGTACAAGCATTATACTTCTGTTTTTTATCTGGGGAAATTTATAAAATCGTAAGATGAATCAAATAACAACTAGGACAAAATATGTACTAGCAATGAAAACATCATACCCTCTTCCCCATATTATTAACAAAAACAAAAATGAAATCTAAACATTGTAATTTCTAGCTTCTTGCTAGTGGTTTAATAATATATTGCTGTTCAAAAAAAAATCTAAACATTTATATAAAAAAGCATCTCAGAGTTACTTTCCCCATATTTTTCTTCATTTTATAGAATCAAAGTGCAAGGATAACAAAGTTTGTTATATCTTCATAGATGCTTTTATAAAAAAACAAATATATAAAAAAAACATATATGGATCTCAGGGAGAATACTTTTTCATCAGAACCCTTTTTTTTAAAGATTTAACAGATAGATAACGCAGTTTCTTCATAATACATCATTGATCCAAGTGCTTTTATAGTATGAAAAATAAACTAATCTAAAGAAAAAATAAAAATAAAAGTTGGGTTGAAGTGTTATGAGTTGAATTTGGTGAAAGAGTATGGTTATTATATAGCGGCAGTATGATGATTATAAACCCTAATGTTTCATATTTGATGGGCCTTGATGGGCTGTTATTGATTGTCCGGGTAGCTTGTTTGGTTTTATGAGTGAGTCAAATACTATCAAGTTTGCTTTTGTGTACTGTCAAAGTTAGAGGTTGTAATTAAGGTGGAAATGAGGCGAGTCGTTCGTGAAAAGATCAGGATCAAAACGGTTATAAGCTGGCACGAGCCGAGCTTAAACTACACCACACCAGGAAATTTTAAGTATTAAACATAAATAAGATGTTATGCATTTGTATTGGCGAGCTAATTACAACCTTATTAACGAACTCAAAATAGATATATTACGAGCTGAGCTCGTGTCAAGCTTTAATTTTCTATTTTCAAATCGTAGAAACGAGTTGAGCCCGAGCTTGTATAACATACCACAAGCCGAGCTCGAGCTTAAAAATAAGGCTTGAATCGAGCCGAGCTCAAGCTCGAGCTTTATAAAACTTAAACGAGCCGAGCACAAGTTTTGGCAGGCTCGGACTTGACTCGGCTCGTTTTCACCTTTACTTGTAATCAAATCAAGTTGACTTAAGCATTGCCAAGTTCAAGTTTGATTTGGCTATTAAAGGTCGGGATCTATAAACAAGTATCATACTATCATATAAGTTCAAGGGTAAAAGCCATAAATTACCAAAGTACTTTTCGAAATTTGCAGACTTGAACCTTTTACTTTTTTATTAACACCGAAAACCATGTACTTTCAAATTTATAACCGACTTGAAACACATTATTTTTTTAATATCCACGCGTAATTTTTCTTTTTTTTACATTCCACCCTGGCTAATTATCTGACGTGGTTTTTTTTCTTTTTCTTTTTATTCCAACCTGGACTTCTTTCCACCAACGGTAAAATTCTAACCCGACTTATATATTCTTAACCCAACCCGCCCCTTTCATAAAGACGAAACCCTACTTCTGTTCTTCCCCAAATTCTAATAAGCCACCATTACAAACCCTAAAAACCCTTTCAAGCATGTCATCATCTTCCTATTATTCAAACCCTAATTCAACACTTGTTCCAACTGAATGTAAATGTCATCTTCCTCTAAGACAACTCACAGCTTGGACCAAAGAAAACCCTGCTAGACGATTTCTTATTTGCCCTAACAGATACGTAAGTTGTTTTAATTTACACTTTTTATCTCTTCTAATCTAATTATGAAATCTATATTTTCAGAAAACTGAGGTCAAGAAATGCAAGAAATGGGTATGGTTGGATCTTGAATTAGAGAAAGAGTGGTATAGATCCCATTTGTATGAGATGCATAGGCTGCTTAATCACACTCAAAGGCAAGAACTATCAGAGGAACTAAGTAGCCAAGAAGAAGTTCTTATCCTTCAAGTTGAAATGCAGCAACTCAAGGCTGATTTGGACAAAAGTGAAAAAAAGCATCCTTTTGGAAGTCAAGTTTCATCATCCTCTTTGTTATTGTGGCTTTGGGGTTCTTTGTAATGAATTAGGGTTAGTTTGGGTTAGATTTGATAAGGCTGATGAACTGTATTTTGTAACAAATCAGTCAGTTGTTTGTAATGAAAAATCAATGGTTTGGAATGAAAAATCAGTTGTTTGTGTACTTTTATGCAAAATAATCTTTTCTGCACACATAAACATATGATGGTTTGGTTTGCACTTGACTGCATAAACATAGGATGGTTTGGTTTGCACTTGACTGTATAAACATAGGATGGTTTTGTTTGCAGTTGACTGCATAAACCAATTTGCAGCATTTTTATACATATACACATGGTCTGCACATTTCTAGAATTAAAGACATGGACTGCACATTTCTAGAATTAAAGACATGGACTGCACATTTCTAAGCATAAACACATGGACTGGAATATAACAAAAAACAAATACAAATTTTAATACTAATTAACTGCATTTCCATTAATCAAGGTGGTCAAAGCCACTTCAAAGTACTTTTACAAAAGAAAACACAAAAGTTGTGCCCACTTGGCTTTGTCCAGCATTACTGTCCAAAAGAAAACACCCATGGAACATGCAGCTTATAACATAGTTAAAACTAAAGAGTGGTCCTAATCAGAATCAGATACTGATAATGCCTTTTCAGGAGTTGATCCAGTTCCCATTGGGTCAGACTTATGCTTTTGATTTGCTATTCTTTCTGATCTCCCACGGTTCTTCACATAAATCCTCACACCATCTACATATGCTTGTTGCTGCCACTTCTGCCTGTTTCTTTTCTTGCTGCCACTTTTTCCTTGTTCAGTGGTGTCATGGGGGACTTCACTAGCAGCTTTGCCCTTATCAACAGCTTTGCCCTTATCAACTGCTTCATGTGTTTCTTCAATAACATCTTGATGAGATTCTTCAATAACAGCTTCATGTGTTTCTTCTTCCATCCAATGCATTTCATTCAGGTAATCATTTCTAGACTCCCACTCCTCTTCTTGCCTGTGCCTGTTCAAGTACTCTTGTTCAAGCCTGTCTTGTTCTTCCATAGTTTCTCTAAATGCTTCTTCATCCAAACTCAACTCATATTCCTGCTTTATTTGCACATTAGTTAATTTTGATAATTAAAATAACAAATTTAGTACTAAGTCATAACAAATTTATGTACCTGTTGAGCTGTTAGGTGTCCATCAGACCATAGTTTTGTTGTCCCTGCTCCACTACTTGGACCTTCTCTGCTACTATTTCCTCCACCTCTACTACTATTTCCACCTCCCCTACCTCTACCACCCCTACGACCACCTCTGCTACCTAATCCACCTCTAGATGCAGTTTCACCAGTGACAGGTTGCCTTTTTCTACCAGGTGGTTTTTTGATGCCAGGTTTAGGTCTTGTTTCATTTTTACAAGATGCCTTGTTGTGACCCTTTTCCTAACAATTTGAGCAAGTCATCTGCCTCCCTACCCTACTGACTTGGGTGTTATTATCTTCAGTTGGTGATTTTATTCTTTGCTTTTGTGGTCTACCTGGCATCCTCTTAATTAATGGTGGTAATGAGGGAGCAATATTAGTTCTTTTCTAATACCTTGATCCAGTCATAGGTTTTATTAAAAACTGATATGCATTACACCAAGCCTCTTGACTATACCAAAAACTAACCCCTGTATCTAGGTCTTGGTTCAAATGCATGTAGCCTGCTACAGCATGTACACAAGGGACACCACTTAATTCCCACATTCTACAAGAACATACCTTATGCTGCAAGTTCACACCATAACTCTCATCTCCATTTCTAACTTCTAACTCTTAGAAACCACTAGGAAAGACAAACCAGTGCCTGTGTAATGGGTTGATGCAAACTGATATCAATAAAAATAGTTAAGTACATAAATTTAGGTTGAAATAAGAAGCAAAATGATGCATACCTTTGTTTCTCCTTTAGTACTTCAAGTCGTTTCCTTATACTTGGTGTGATGTTGTCTTCCAAGTTTACTGCTATTTTGTTCATGGCAAATAATCTTTGCATAATGTATAGTCTAATCTCCTCAAGCATAGTAATGATAGACTTACTCCTTGGACTCAATATTGCTTTGTTAAAACTTTTACTTATTCCATTTTCAAAAGCTGCACATCTCCTATCCATTTCAAAGAAAGCTCTGGACCAGGTATTGGGATCTCTTTGTACAAGATAATCATAAGCTAAAGGGTCTAACAGTTTGATTTGCTCTATGTGTTCTTGAAACTGTTGCTCTATTGTACTGCATGCTGCATACCAAAATAATTTTTGAAATTGAACTCCACTAAACTTCTTTTTGAAATTAGCATAGATATGCCTAGTGCATTTTCTATGCTCAGCTTGTGGTAACAGCTCAGACACAACATCAAGTAAACCCTGATTCAGATATGTAAATGTTTAGAGAGACGAATAACAATGAAAAATAAAATAAGCAAACTGATTTAAGTATACAAATATTACCTTATGAGAATCTGATATGATAGTAATGCATGTATCATCATTCAAAGCAAGATCATCTTGTAGAAGTGCCAAAAACCAGCTCCAATTCTCTGCATTTTCAACTCTTACTACAGCCCATGCAATGGGATACATTTAGTTGTTTGCATCCCTTCTCATGGCTGTGAGTAATTCACCCCTACAGGTATGCTTTAAAAAACACCCATATAAACCTATCACATTCCTACACCCTACTAACCAGCCGTCTTTTACACCTTTAAAACAAATGTACATTCTTTTGAAGTATGGACTTCCATCAGATTCAAACGCATCCAACCTACATGTAGACCCAGGGTTTGAGCCCAAAACAGCTTGCCTGTAGTCATAAAGTCTACTGTAATGCTCAATTAGGCCACCTTCATGATCATATAATGCCCTCTGCTTTGCTCTCTTACACTGTCCTAAACTAACATCAATCAGATACTTTACTCTTATGTCATCTTTCATTTTTCTATAAGGAATAAATGGATCACCTATGATTTCTTTTCCATACCGGGCTGCAATCCACTTGAAATTGACAAGTGAGCCTAAGTTATAATTTCTACAACATTTATGTTCAGAAATGAAGGACTTTATCTGAAATGAATGCTCATTACCCATCCATGATGCATATAACCTAAATGGACATGCAACAGACTTTTGCTGAGAAATCATTTTTTTTGTCCATTTTGGTGACTGACACCCTTGACTTGTACCCTCACCAGAATCATTCCCAACATGTTTCTTCTTTACTTTCTTAACCTTCTTAACCTTCTTGACCTTCCTGACCTTGCTTTTCTTAACTTGTTTACTACTACCCTCCCCATTTCCTACACCAGACCTATCTTTGTTTGGCATTACCCTGTTTTTGTTACCCTTTTTACCTGCACATCTGCCTTCTGCATCATTCCTTCCACAATAAACCAATACACTTCTCCAATCATTCTTCATATATGGGCTACACCATAGTTAGTCAGAGCTAACTTTAACTGATGAGCACTTTCATATCGCATTCCTAAAACTGGCTCCATCTTATCCCAAGGAATATTTGGGTCAAAGGCTAGATAAACCACACCCTTTTTAACCTTATGCAAAGGATCTATCTGTTTATTATCTTGATCTTCTTCTATATCATCAATATCAGGGACTTTTTGTTGCCTTGAACCTCTAAATAAAGCCCTAGTACTACAAAACTTATTTAGGAAAGGATCAGAGGTAGTAATATCCTTAATGACTACACAATCATGAGCCTCGGTCTGAAAGTCAACACCATCTATTTGTTCTTCAGCATCATCACTAGAATAACAATCACTATCCTCTATATTTTGTTCCA
>BQNB010034539.1:24198-51541 GCA_026074375.1 Tanacetum coccineum
ATTCAAATTGCTACAGAAGGTCCAACATTTCTAGTATCATTTCCATGTACGTACCGCTTGAAAATTTAGTCAGCATCTGCAAGATTCCCAAGACATAAGTGCTATGTGATTATGTATTTCTCTTTACGATGCTCAATAAGTAAAGAAAATTAAAATATAGAAATAATAATACTTTGTTATGAGCAATGCCGGCAAATAATATAAGCTCAGTCTCCCGTTGAACTTGCAACCTGAGATCAGCAACAATAATGGCTCCACATACTAACAACTTATCATGGTGATCAACAACTTTCGGTGCACCAATTTCCTCACAGTTTTTTTGTCATTCTTTCCAACCTGAACAAATTTTCGTACAGTTGTTATTTTAGATTTAGAGGCTTTGTTTCCAGTTAGAAAGTAAGATTTACAGTATCACTGCATAAGAGAAGTATTTTCATTTCTAATAACAATTTAAACCTTAATTTTGAATCATCGCGGCCACCTAACTCATAAAAAGCGATTTTAATGTAAGGGTGTATTTGTTCAACGAAACTATGACAACATTCAGAGCACATTAGTACAACACCGCATATATTTCTCCATTTCCACGCATATTATTTACAGAAAAGAGCTGTGCTTAAGTAACTTACCCCAACCAACCATCTTGTGTTCATCCTTTTCAAGCTTTTTCTTTTTTCTCTTGTCGACTTGTTTTGCTATGAATTTTCCCTTTGCAGACAACTCAAGTTAATAAATAATACATCTGCTTACATTCCTATAAATTTCCTAACCATGTCCTTCAAAGTAAAGTGAGATAGACATGAATCATTCATCAAAAATCAAGAAAAGTTACAGCTTCATTTTTTGCATACAATATCTATTCGGTGAAAGCTACCTTTCCGAGTTTGTACCGATATCAGTAACTAAACGTAATACTATTAACTATCTAATACATAAATTAGAAGTTTTAAAGTGATAATATACCTATGGTGCTGCATGATGGCGGTGGGGATGCGACAACAGTGGTGCAGTGACAGGCAAATTGTCCGAGCAATAATCCAAACCTGAAACTGATTATTGATAGATCTTCAAAACCAACAAAACATCAAATCAAAAAGCGGTTCAACATTGATTTAAACCGCTACTCACATAATAAAATAATCTTAATTACATAAAACCCCAAACTTCGTTTGTTTTTTCATACCAACACACCTGTAATTAGCATAATTATGAATTATTGAGAAGAAACCCATTTGAAGAATTAGAGCCAGAAGACTTACATAAACTTTGAAGCCTTGTTTTGCAATAATTTTTTAAATCGAATTCATCGATTCTCCATTGCGGTGGCCAAACTTTTTTGAAGAATATATGCGTGTAAGTGTGAGAGAGAGGGGGGATAAGGAGAGAGAGGCATGGAAGAGCTAATGGGGTTGAGGCGGTGGATGGTTAGGGAAGATGGAGATGTTTCAATTATTGTTAACTTGTGGAGATGGGGGGTTGTGGAATGCTAACAGTCGAATGAATGAAGAAGGAAGTCGATTTTGAGTTGAGAGCATTTAAAGATACAACCCCATTAAATTAAGGGGCTGAATCTTTTAGTATAATAGATAGATATAGTATCCGGGTTATTCGGATTAACCTGAAGACAGTTATTGTAATTTTACCAATTTACCCTTTCGTTTTTTTTTAGTTTTTTTTAAAATAAAAAAATCCTTTTTAACCTCCACCTTTCATTTTTTTTAGATCAATGGCTGAGATTGGTCCCTTAGTATCCAAGAAAGGAAAGGTATCGAATATAGCCTCTCTAAAAAAATAATCTTATCTGATGAATACTTATAACTAGGGATATTAGTCATGTCGACTTGGTCGGGTTCGGGTCAAAGTCAGGTCAAGACTAAAAATATCATACCCGAACCCGACCTTATTTGAACACTAGTCAATCGGGTTATTCGGGTCGGGTCAACTTGAGCCGGGTCCGTTTAGGTTTGAGTTAACCCGAATATAATAAAAATGTAACAAAATTGTCAATTTTTTATTCGTTTAAATAGAAAATTTATTAAATTTATATTTTAAATTTTTTTGAAAATTTCTTATTCGGGTCGACCCGAACCCAACCATTTTCAACTCGATACCTAACCCTATATAGTATTCGGGTTATTCGGATTAACCTGAAGACAATTTTTGACCCTAGTTCGCAGACCTAGATACGCTTTAGTTGGGGGTAGGTCGAGTTCAAGATTTTTGACGCCCCTAATTATAACAATAACAAAAATAAATAATTATCTTTTGTTTAGCAAATAAAAAAAAAGAAAAAAAAATCAATAACTCATTATCCTCCGCCTACTTTCTTTCTCTCTAGACACATTTCTTTCCACCAACAGACACTGTTACACCGGAATCGTCGTCGGTTATCGGAAACATGATCGGATCTCTGGTTAAACATGATTTGTTCTAAATAAGGTTCAGCTCGTGTAGTTTATTCGTTTTTCATCAATTACAGGTATTAAATTTATTACTCTTGGTTTTTCAACAATACATCTAAGATAGATAGATTAATTATTATTTCAAATTAACATTTGGGTGTTTGAAATAGCTTCTTTACTGGGTTTTATGTGCTTAATAGATTAATTATCATTTCAAATTAACACGGAACTCTGGTTACAAAGCTAAACAAAACAGTCCCAAATAGTTTTCTAAAAAAGTATATCTTCCGGGGCATATGTGCTTATACACTTATTTTGATAAGCTAATAAATGTCGAAAAGTGAGCTTATTAAGCTGAGCATAAACTCATTTTGATAAGCTATCAAAGGCCAAAAAGTGAGTTTATTAGATTTTTCAAACTTTACTAAGCATATCCTAAATCAATATCTGATCAATATTCTTAACAGAATACTGGTGGTGTACCGGGAGAGCTTTGGACTGGGGTCCAGGTGGTGGACTAGATCTGATCGTTGACGATGGAGGTGATGCTACTTTGTTGATCCACAAAGGTGTGAAAGCTGAGGAAGAGTTTGCAAAGACCGGAAAGGTGCCAGACCCAAGCTCAACTGATAATGTTGTGTTTCAGATTGTGTTGAGTATTATCAAGGAAGGTTTGGCCGTCGACCCTAAGAAATAACACAAGAGGAAGGAGAATATAGATCATTTTTTGTAGTGAGTTGATGAAACTTCATCAACAGTTTGTTATGAGTGGTCTAATGTTGGAGAATGAGTTTTGGTGTATTAGGAAGGTAAAACAGCTAGTGGGCTATGTTTATAGTTAATGGAATTAGGAATAAATTACATGTCTAAAACCAAACTTAGGATATAAAAAGTTCATGTTGACCAACTACTAGTTTAAACCAAGTTCAAGATTTCCTGATTTGGTGACTTTTTAAGTGTACTCCTAGTTTTGCGGTTTTTGTGATTGTGTGATTGGTGCAGACATTGAAGGGACTCATTAGAGGTTCAGCTACTAAGGAAATTTGGAATTCAGTTTAAGGGGGGCTTTGTAAATGCAAAAGTCGGTGGGGATCCGAATCAAGTAAGGGTTTGTTGTGAAGCAAGTTTATAATTATTAGCTTTATGGGTTACCTTTTATTATCACAGCCGGTGTGTGTATTTAACTTAATTGACCCATATCAGGCTATTAGTTTGAATGGGCCAGTTTAGGCTGGGTTTGGTATAAAATGGGCCACTGAGTCGTTTTTGTAGTGCATGTCAATTTAGGTTGCGTTAAGTTTAAATGGGTCTGATCGTCATTTCATTGTCGCCATGTATGACTCATATTGGATAAAAGATGCAAGACAAGTAATTGCAAATTTTGAGGAATAAAACATGACTAGATCATAGCCTAGGCTAATAATCTGGCAAGCGACATTCATTAAGGGGCGGAAGACATGTTCATGTTAAAACAGAATATGCATTTAGAATATTCTGTCAAGTTATTTTGCAATAGGTTCTTTTCATAATGCTATTGTACAATTGGCAGGTACAATTCTCATTCTCTGAGAAGGCTGCAACTATCATGAGCGCCTTTTGAATCATCTAAGGTAAAATACTTCGACTTTTCTTTGTCCTTATAACTTGTTGGGTTTATATTTTGAACTGGCCCATATCGGCCAATAGTTTGAATGGGTCAACTAAGGCTGCAACTAACATATTGTTCTGCATTTATTAAACTGACCCCTAATTAGCTCAAATTAGCTTCAGTTTGTCTATGATACAATTTCATCTCTATTATTTCATGTCGTCTCATCACTCATCAGTCGGTTGTGTTTCAGATCGAAATCGAGCTGTCATTTGTGTTACGGTTCGGATTTTACTTAACTTCACTGCTTGTTATATAGTTGTGGTTTTTGATTATGTGATTCAAGTGTGATTTAATTGATTGAGTTTTTGATGTGTTTTAATCTAATAATAATATTAGTTATCTTTAAAAGCGTAGAAATGTTCGCCCGATGAGATATATGAGTTAATGTCGTAAAGTTTATCGTTTATTCATTAATATTTATGTGTTCAGCAAAATAGTCAATTAGGGGTCTGCTATAATTATGTTTGCGGAAATTATAAGTTGATCGGAGAAGAAAGAAACTCAAATGAAAGAGAAAGATACTAGCGTAATAGTTTCAAAATCCTTTAGTTGTTCTACTTTTTCTTTCATTATTCTTTTACTGGTTGCGGTCCTGATGTAGACTTTACTTTAACATTTTTAATTTCTATATAACCAAGAGTGTAAAATGTACAAATTTTAATGAACACTAATGTGACTACATAGATATCAAAGCACTTATTAGTGTGGATGTGTTTATTTGTCTATGAAAAAAATGTGCGTTATTAAAATTGCAAATAAACTTTTTTTGTTGTTTTTGATTGATGTTTTTTATCTTTATTAATAACAATTATAAATTATACAAAATAAAAACGGTTTCCGGGCCTGTGCCGTTTCTTGAATTTGCGATATTGCCGTTTCCAAGTACCCGTTTCCGTCCCCGTCTCCGTTTCCGTATCCGTCCCCGTGCAACATAGGCTGTCATTAGTCGGTTGTGTTTCGGATCGAAATCGAGCTGCCATTTGTGTTACGGTTCGGATTTTACTTAACTTCACTGCTTGTTATATAGTGTGATTTATGATGTGAATTAGTTAGGTTTAAATTAGGGCTTGTAACATGTTTTGGTAGATTTAACTGAATTAGGTGAAATTTGATCTATTTAAAATGATTAACTCACTGAGGTTTTTGATTATGTGATTCAATTGTGATTTAATTGATTTGAGTTTTTTGATGTGTTTTAATCTAATAGTAATATTAGTTATCTTTAAAAGCGTAGAAATGTTCACCCGATGAGATATATGAGTTAATGTCGTAAAGTTTTTCGTTTATTCATTAATATTTCTGTGTTCAGCAAAATAGTCAATTAGGGGTCTGCTATGTGAATAAAGTGATTAATGTGAAATGATTAGTGATTTAATCATGATTATTCAAATGACGAAAGCGGAACACTATTACCAAGTTTTTTTGAGTAATTGACGCCAACTGATATATATTGTTTAGGACTACTCTTTTACTGTGGTTCGTTTTGTTTAACTATTGCATACTTGAATGAACCCTATAGTTGTGGTTGAGCGGTGCGTAAAATGTGTATTGTTGTAGCGTGTACTATTTAGAAAATGGCAAATTCTGAATAGTCTGATCTAGATTTTATTCCAAGGAATTAGTGGAGTATATACGTGAAAACGTGAAACCCTGTGGAAAATCGGATAATTGTTCTTGAATTGCACTGACTGTAATGTTATTCAAAGCAATTGGTGGATTTTGTTTTATGTCGATTTTTTAGTTTTAGGATTGCCAATTTGCCGTTGTTTAGTTTGTTACTCATATAGGTTAATGTTATAGAAATTATCGTTGATTTTTTATAATTTAGGCGTTTCATATTAGAAATTGTGCAATTTATGGTACTGTAGGTTTTAAAAAATTATGGTACTATAGGTTTTAGAAAATTATGGTATGTTTCATATTATAGGTTGCATTAGTCGTAAGACTAAACTTGTTTTTTTTTCTTGTAGAATGTTTACTGTTATAACTCTTTTATTGAATTCACAAATACAACATTGCCTTAAAGAAACTCCACAGGGGGGATTGATCGGTGCATTCAATGTGCATACTTACACTAACCTTAACTCAACAAAACCTCATTGACTATTTTTTTCCAACGTCAGTTTGACTTTTAAGTCACATGAACCTTAAACTAACTGCCCGATCCTACTTACACTGGCCATTTGACATCCTGAACACTTTATTGATGCCACTCGAAATTGAGCTACTTTGGAAACTTTGTAACATGTCAATCTAACACATGCTATGACTTTGAGGCTTTAATATCCTAGGCTGAGTATTAACTTAGGTTAGGTGGACGTGTATTTGCATGAGATGGTCCTTGTGAACCCATAGCCGTGTGACCTTGATGTTATATATATTCATGTATGAACTATTGATGATTAAAGTGGGTTATTAAGTCCATGATTTTCTTGTTGAAGAATTAACCAAAATAAAAACACGTTTACTTGCACTTATCATGTTCCTTCAGCTAATACAAAATATATATTTGGCAATTTCAGGGGATATCTTCAAGCATGCTGTTGTGCATAGTGTAAATATTCACTCTTTCAGTTGAAACTTAAAAGCTATTTTTAATCTGCTAAAATGGGTAATTAAGTTGGGTAACGGGTAAAATGGGTAATTGTTTGCACGGGTGAGTTGATCCAGAGCTTATTTTGTCCTGAAGTTTTCCTAATAATTGTTATGTCAAGTATGACTACTTTTGACCCATTTCTTTTTTAACAATGTTTTTTTTTTAAACAATGTTTTTTTATAGATTTATTTTACCCTCTTGACGTGTTAGAGATAAAACATTACTCAAATTAATCAGCTACTTTGTGTGTGCAGGTTTATCCAATGTACAAGGCATTTATAGAACTGACCTAAAGACGGCTAATCATGAGAATTGTGCAACAAAACTTAATCCATTTCGACTGTAAATATTTTTCTTTATGTTATATAATGCTTACTGAAAATTATACCAATGAAAAATACATTCGAAACCCTATCCATTCATATATTTTGCATTGAGTATCATATAACATAAGAAGAAATAATTAAGGTCAAAGTTGAAGAAAAAAGATTTTAAAAAGTCAAAAATGGACACTTAATATGGGACGGAGGGAGTATATGTTTTCAGATCTTTTTTTTTTTTTGCTTTCTCATTGATCACTGTTTTGACATATGTAGGGAGAGGCTGCTGAAAATGAAGGGAATGATGTACCCAATGGTAGCCGTTTTAGCGCCGTCATTGAGAAGATTGAACGCTTTTACATGGTGTGACATATGGTTAGCGTCAATCGTGTCATAAATCATGTTTTTTTTTTTTTTTTTGTCAATTGACGAGGACGGATAGTATGAAGGATCCTTTGTGTTTCTATTCGTACAAGTGTAGATAGTAAAAAAAAAACAATTACATTTGGCTGCTCGGAAAGTATGGTCCTGAATAAATTTTTTATTTTTTTTGGCTCGGTTGTCATGTTAATTGCTTCATTACCATTCTGTTGCTGATCACTTTCTCTCTCAGGATCTGTATCAATGTCGCCAGTCTTATCTTTCAAGCTGGGTATCCAAGCTAGGTCTGGTCTTATGCTTTGTAGGCCACTAATATTGATACACTATCAACAAGCATAATGTTTAAGTTCATTTAAACAATTAGAATAATTATAACTAATGTTAAAATTCAGAAATTGTCGAGTTTCAACTAAATGTTCAGTTTTACAAATTCAGAAACTGAAGTTTGAAGTTAAATATTTATGTGCTCATAACTGGCATAAGTTAGGCAGATACATGTATCGCATCATCTACTTTATATATTTAATTGTCATTAACATTCGTTAATTGATTTTGTTTCTAGCTACTAGTTGTTTGTTGTTACTTGTTACTCCTTTATGAAATCAAACATCTGATAATTGCGCTTAGGAAACATAATAAGAAACGGTGTTTGGCAAACGTTTTTGAAAAATAGTGTTTAGTAAGGAACGAGCTGGAAAATGGCCCGCGCGTTGCGACGGGGGCTAACATGTTATTGCAACATATGGTGCGCTAATAATGGTCAAAATCCTACACCCAAATTTCTCGGTTATGAATTATGAAACTTTTCCTAACAATAAAAAGTTACGATATGGATACAGACCACGACTAACTTCTATACTTGACCCGCGCGTTGTGGCGGAGCAACTTCTTTGTTGTAGCGTGTATTTTTTTTAATGTGATTTTCTTGTTCCTGAATTTGGCCGGTTTTCGTCTTATATGTTTGACATTATGTTATGAGGTTGTATCTATTGTTTGTATTATAAATGTGTTTACTTGCGGCTACTTGATATCAGGTGTTTCTTTACATGCAACTATGCAAGTCTCTAAAGTAGTTTTATTCATCTTGATATATATACAATAGAACACTCGAAGGTGACTTATAGTTTAATTATGTTTGTATTTGAATGCGAGTACGAATGTTCGGCTGGGCTTTGGCTTTCTTTTGGACTTAGTACTATGACTTATGGGCTCTTATAAATATTCACAGAATTTTTGTCCTACTCAACAGGCCAAAATCAGGCCACCAAGAGCCCAACTAAAACCCACATCTATTTTGTCCTCATGCGTGATGCATTTTATCATATCGTAGAATGTTCAGCTTTTGAATTCTTTCCAATCCCAAGTCTTCTTAAAAGTCTTTTCCAAATATATATAGAAAATAGTTATTATCAATCAAATATTGTTTTGCTTAAGCTGATAAGAAATATGAGGTAGACGAAATAAGAAACGATTTGAGTGTCGCGAACGTTAAACATTAAAATTAGAAAAAGTCTTAGGTCAAGATGATAAGGAATTTGTGCAAGCCATTCATTTCACCAGCTGCATGTCACCAACGTTAACATGCAAAACTAAGGTTAAAAAGCCAATACTTGTTCTCATAATTTTAAGTAAATTTCCAAAAATGAATTCACCACAAGCAATGATTTTCTTATCATCTTTAACTCTTATTTCTTTTCTCTTTTACGGTCTCGCGATAACAAGTCTTACTTTCCCCACTGTCTCTGCTTCCTATGGTGGTAATGAGACTGATTATAAAGCGTTGTTGTCATTTAAGTCGACGATCACTCATGATCCAAACAATGTTCTAGCCTCGTGGAACCATTCCTTTCATTTCTGTGACTGGAGTGGTATTTCATGTGGAAAGCGGCAAAAACGAGTGACTGCTTTACGACTGGAATCACAAAGCTTAGAAGGCTCCTTGTCTCCTCATGTTGGAAACCTCAGCTTCCTCCGTGAGCTTTATCTCGGTAACAACATCTTTCAAGAAACATTCCACATGAACTTGGTCGTTTATCTAGGCTACATCATCTTTATCTTAACAGAAACAACTTCAGTGGAGTCATTCCAGCAAACTTGTCTGGTTGTTCTAACCTCGAAGAGCTTCACCTCGGTCTAAATAAACAAGTTGGAAGCATACCCAAGGAAATGAGTTTACTCTCAAAACTTTCTCTTCTTGTAATTCAGTTTAATCAGTTAACAGGTGGAATCCCACCTTTCTTTGGGAATATCACATCAATGGAAGTGTTCGCTGCCAGTGCGAACCCGTTGGGTGGGAGCATTCCAGATACATTGGGTCTTTGGAAAAGGTTGAAGTCATTTGGCTGTGGTTCGTGCAACTTATATGGAAGCATCCCTCATTCCATTTTCAACCTCTCACTCCTAGTTAATTTTTCCTTACCTGATAATCACCTCACTGGTAGTCTTCCTTTAGAATTTGGTAATCAACTCCCAAATCTTGTGTACCTTCAGTTATGGGGTAACGAACTGACAGGAGTCCTTCCACCTTCACTTTCTAATTGTTCTAAATTAAGACATCTTGAAATGACTAACAACAGTTTTAGTGGGAAGTTGACAATTGATTTTCCAAAACTAAGAGATATTAATGAAATTTACTTAGCTAAGAACAACTTCCATGGATGCGGAGAAGTTGATGACATGAGTTTTATTGATTCTTTGAAAAACTGCACCAGATTAGTAGCTTTGGATCTTTATAATTGCAACCTTACAGGAGTTCTTCCTGTATCAATAGGTAACCTTTTTGATCAACTCAGCTTTCTAAGTTTAGGAATCAATCAATTATCTGGAAGCCTCCCTTCAAGTATAGGTAGTTTAGTTGGTTTGACCACTTTAGATTTAACAGCTAATCAATTCAAAGGAAAAATCCCCACTACCATTGGTAAACTTCAAAAGCTCCAACTTCTTGCCCTGTTTAGCAATCAATTTTCAGGGCCTATCCTTGACGTCATCGGGAACTTATCATTGTTGATTGAACTTTATTTATATTCCAACAATTTACAAGGCCTTATTCCACCAAGCCTTGGGAATTGTACAGAACTCAACTATTTAGACCTTTCATACAATAGACTCGGCGGAAAAATACCCAAGCAACTTCTTCAAATCCCAGCACTAACTATTTTATTAAATCTTTCTCACAACAGCCTGTATGGCTCAGTTCCATCAGAGGTTAAAGACCTCAAGATGTTGAACATTCTCGATTTATCTTACAATAATTTATCAGCCAACATTAGTATCCTTGGTGAGTGCATTGGTCTTAGTACGTTAAACCTTAGGGGAAACATATTTCAAGGCATAATACCATTGTCATTAAGTTCCTTGAGAGGATTGGAGGTATTCGACATTTCTAAAAACAATTTATCTGGCAGAATTCCCCAATTCTTAGAGAAATGGGTTTCCTTAGAATTTTTGGACCTATCCTTTAATGACTTTTGTAGAATATATATATAAATCGGTTTTCACAGGTTTTGTACAACTTCCAGGATCTTCAATAATCAAACTACATCATGTGTATAATCACCATTCAAGAATACATAAAGGAAACAAGGAAGATTTGGGGTTGAACCCTTTAATGAATTCTGATATATATATACTCAAAGGGTTCATTGATTTTACAGAATCCTACCTATTATATAGTGATTGAATCGGTGCCTCTATGAAGGGGTATACCGATTCTCTAAAAGTAAAGGACACAATGCTTCTAAACGTTATAACCTAATTAAACGGTTATATTGTTATCCTATGACCCAGCCCAATACAATTTGGTTTACAGACTTTACATAATTACATAAATATATACTAAAATATCCCTAATCTTTGCTTTCTATAACATTATTTGTCCAACATTCACCCCCTACTAATGTTATAGACGGCAATCGAGTCTTCTTGTTCCATCTTCTCGTTAAATCCATCATCGTTGTTGTGATCTATCATAAATCCTGATTGATCATGTTTCTGGTAGGTTATACTACCAACACTTTGTCTTCTTATTGGAGTTCTTGCAGCGTATATATCTTCCTTAATTCCAGGTCGACTCATGCTTTCTTCTTGGTCTGATCATCTGATGATGATGAAATCATCATTAGTGTTGCTGCTGTTGTCCCCATCTTGTTTCTTCTTATACTTGTTGTTCCTTCTTCACTTTTGACTTGGTACATGGCATGTTGATGTTGGTTGTCTTTTTCAATTTCTTTTATATCTACCAATTCAACTCCAAAGTGTTCAACTTTGTTCTTCTCTTCACAGATTCAATCTTTTCCAGACGGTGTTGTCACTTGATCATCTTGATCATTATGACTTTGAAGGCAAGTATACTCTTTGCCTTGATCCACAAACACTGTGGTATTCTTTAGAACAAATTCTTGTTCTATTTTAGGCACTAGCAATGCTATAGTAGCACTTAAACACATCCAAATGTTTCTTGTAACAATCTTTAACTTCTTCACCATAATCAATTGACAATCCAATCATCTCTGCTATATACCCCTTTCTTGTGTTTGGAACCTGGTGGGTTTATTTAAAAAAAACCTGTAGCCCTTGTTGTGGTTCCTGGAGATGCTTTCTCTCTTCTCTTGCAACTGCTGTTTCTATTTGTGGTTAACTGCCAGATTGGCTGGTGTAACCGTTTCTTTTCCTCTCTGGTCAACCACCGGCTTGGTGGTAACCATCTCTATACTCTCTTTCTCTTTTCAATTTAGCCTCCATGGTTGTGTTTACAAAAAACGCAGTTTTGAATCTTGAATGATGATTGTGACATGATTTGGAGTGTTGTTTGATTCCTTCGCTCTGATACCACTGTAGAATATATATATAAATCGGTTTTCACAGGTTTTGTACAACTTCCAGGATCTTAAATAATCAAACTACATCATGTGTATAATCACTATTCAAGAATACATAAAGGAAACAAGGAAGATTTGAGGTTGAACCCTTTAATGAATTCTGATATATATATACTGAAAGGGTTGATTGATTTTACAGAATCCTACCTATTATATAGTGATTGAATCGGTGCCTCTATGAAGGGGTATACCGATTCTCTAAACGTAATCGGATACATGCTTCTAAACGTTATAACCTAATTAAACGGTTATATTGTTATCCTATCCAATACAATTTGGTTTACAGACTTTACATAATTACATAAATATATACTAAAATATCCCTAATCTTTGCTTTCTATAACATTATTGGTCCAACATTTGAGGGTGAAGTGCCTATTGTAGGAGTGTTTGCCAACAAAAGTGCATTTTCGATTTTGGGGAACAATAAGCTCTGTGGTGGTTTGGTCACACTTGAGTTACCCAAATGCAAGGAAGAGGGTCGTAAGAAAAAAAGGTTTCCTTTCTTCATATTTGTCATTGTGATTGCACCGGCGTTACTCATCGTAATATGTTGTGTGTATCTTTTGTGTAAGAAGAAACACAACAGTCATCTCAATTTTTAGGGAATGAAAGGTTCTTGAAAGTTTCATACAATGAACTTCTCAAGGCTACTGATGGCTTCTCTGCAGAGAATTTAATTGGGGAGGGTGGGTTCAGCTCTGTATATAAAGGAATCCTCAATTCTCATGATGATAGATTTTTTGCAGTCAAAGTTCTACATCTTCATAATCGAGGAGCTCTCAAAAGTTTTCTTGTAGAATGTGAAGCATGGCGAAATATTAGACACCGTAATCTGTTGAAGATAGTAACTTCATTTTCGAGTGTAGATTTTCAAGGAAATGACTTTAAAGCTATTGTTTACCAGTTTATGCCTAATGGAAGTGTACACGATTGGCTTCATTCAAGGTTAAATACATCGAAACTCAACCTTCTTCAAAGAATGAATATTATCGTAGATGTTGCAACTGCACTTGACTATCTTCACAATCGCTGCCAAACAACAATTATTCACGGTGACTTGAAGCCTAGCAACATTCTTCTGGATGTTGATATTGTTGGTTTATGTTAGTTGGATACGCGATACACAACTAGGAGTGTGTGAGCCTATTGGGGGCACACACGAAAAAACATTTAGAGCACGTTTGTTACTTCACGAAAACGTTTCTATGTAAACCAAATTTGGACATACTACGACTAGACAAGAACTCCTTGGTTGTCTTAAGGTTGAAGCCGGCCAAGGGAGGTTCTAGAATGGTTTTCTATAAGTGTCTAGGTTCATTTTGATAAGAATGAATGAAAGAGAAGTGATAAGGTTAAACTTGTAGTGTTTTACCCTTATCACAAGTTGTTTTCTTTTCTCTTATCTTGAGTGAGACTTGGAGGCTATTTATACCCTTCTTATCTCAGCTCTTAGGGACGAAATAACCACAAGAGAAAACACAGCAAATCTTTTCTTTCTTCTCCTTCTTCATAACATCCAAATCAAAACCCCAATACTAGACAGTTTCTTATTTCGGTTGGCACTATAACCAGTCTTCTATTTCGGTTGATGGTTATTGGGCTATTCCATTAGAGATTCGAACCCTAGATCACTTCCAGAGGGTTTTTAGTACTGGTATATATATTGTCAAGGTGTGACAATCGTTGGATTCTAGCTAGGGTTTGTGGAACTCTAATTCAGTTGTACTGTAGCAAGGTTACAACCGAATTCGGTTCATCCATTATTTGATTCTTTCTGTATTTCGGTTCTATTCCAAGAGTGGGTTTAGGTGATTGTTTTTCAGAAGCATTTGGTTTACAATTGTTGTTGGGTACACGTGAGGTTTGGACTAGCATCCGGGCGTGCTTGTTTACGTGTTTGTGTGAGCACTCATAGAGGTGGCCATTTAGTCACTCGTTTCTTATTCTCGGTTTCTATTATTTGCTGGTGTCTACAAGGGTATGTTCCTATTTACTCTTTTACATTTCTTATGTGTTTAATGTATGTTAATTATATATGCTAGACTCGATCTATCCGATGCGTACTCGTAAAAGTTAAATTGGTTAACTTAATTGTTAAATTCCAACAGTGGCATCACGAGTCAATTAGTTTAGTATTTATGAATTACATACGATGTTAACACGCTAGGGCTGCATAAAATTGGATCATTTATCGTTTTTATTGAAAATTATGGCAACGACATGCAATCCTTGCCATAACTAAATGAATAACCAACCTAGAATGAACACACATGTTATTTTAATAAAAAGAAGAATAAATCATAAATTAAATGTTAATTAAGTTGCCATGATGGTTATATTCTTGCTTTATCTCGGCTATAAGACTCACGCAATCATATTATATGATAGATGTGGCGATCTAGGCACTTTAGCAGAAAACCTAGTGAGAGTCTTATGGTTCTCCAATTGGGGAAGACTCTTTTGAGAACTCGAGGCATTAAATGATTTACTGCTTTCATTATAAGAGTTTGTTCCTCAATTTTCGATCCAATTTTTAGTCTGTTTAATTGCTTATATGTGATATGCCTTGTGTCTAGTCAATATTTGCAAAATATAGATTTTATGAAACTCTTAAAACTGGACTAATTCTTATAGAGTAATTTAGATTGAACATGTCTAATATTACACACATGATTTTATTCCTTGTAACCAGTTATGTGTTATTTACGAAACCGGGGTTTTTGGACAAATTAATACGGACATTAAACTATGAAATTTGATTTCTTGTGAAGCTTTAGTTTTACATGCGCGATATGGGGTTGAATTGATCTTTAATTTTCTCCCGCCCCACTACATGCTTAGGCATATGAGGGAATTATTGGAATTACTTGTGTTTTCAGACCAAGTAGGAGTACAATATAGGGTTGATCAAATTTGTAATCCCACCATATTGGCATAAATAAAACTAATGTTAATAAAAAGGGTTTCTTAACATACAATAGCATCATTAGTCAATTGGAAGTACGGCTCACCCATTATGGACAAACTATAAGAGAAGTTTAAGGCGGGTTGAAGTAAGATTCCCCAAATGAAGTCAGGTTTTTAATACGCTTCGCGCTGACCTGTTTCTCCGCTTCTTTGTGCGTCCTAAATGGAGCTACCGTGAACATTTGACAAAATGATTGCTATACCAAAAGGTTAACAAAATGTTTTCTTAACTTTGTGCTACAAGTTGTTTTGCATGCTTCTTGTACACAACTTTGTCACATTTATGTGTATACCCTTATATGAAGTTTTAAGTCTATGCCAGCCAAACCTAGAACACGTGCATTTGGCTTGACCTCTCTGGTCAGACCTAAGGGCCTTGCCAACCCATGGCGAATTTTTTTCATAGGTCAGACCTATATCAATTTTCGCACGTTCTGTTTTGGTGGACTTAAATCGAGTTTCCTGGTCAGACCTCGGACCCGAGGCATAAGATGAGACCAAATATGCTTTTGACATTACTATAAGAGTTACTAATGTCATTAGTCTCATAAATCTAAGAGTTGCATTCCATGCAATTAACGCTCGTCGCTTACCTCTTGCCCTACTTGTTTACACGTTGGTCAGACCTTCTGTAATAAGTGGGAGGTCAAGTTGGATCTTAATCTTATTAGTAATTAATTGGGTAGTTAATTCCTTTAAGAATTTAATTATCGACAATACTAATATTTGAACTTTTCCACAATTGTAGATGACAACCTCGTCAACTAACAATTCGGTCTTCAGGGGCTTCTTCGAGAAGCAAAAACTGATCGGACCCAACTTTATTGATTGGTATAGACAACTTAGGATTGTACTATCAATTGATGATAAGTTGAATTACCTAGAGCAGCCACTTCCTCCTGCTCCTGTAGCTCCTGCGGGTCAGCATGTTGCTCCTGAAATCCTTGCAGCTCATACTGCTTGGGTTAAAGGATCAAAAGAGATTGCTGGACTCATGCTCATGACCATGGAGCCAGAGATCCAACGAAATCTGGAAAATCTCCATGCTAATGACATGCTAAAGGAGTTAAAAGCTCTGTTTGCCCAGCAAGCAGAGCAGGAGCTTCTACAGACTACGCGTGATTTTCACGCCTGTAAACAGGAAGAAGGGCAGTCAGTTAGCTCGTATGTTCTGAGAATGAAGGGCTATATTGACAATCTAGAGCGTTTGGGGCACCCCGTGACACTTGGCCTTGCTGTGAGTCTGATTCTTATCGGTCTACGCAAGGAATTTGAACACATGATGTGTGTGTGTAAAGAGGTAAGGAAGTGGCCAGTTTGTTGTAGACGTTGTAGCATTTTAGTGAATATTTTTTGATGTTTTTTTTTTCAGTTTTGATCAGAGTATTGCAAGTTAAGAATTAGACCTCTAGAATGAAAAACTCTGTTTTAGCACCTTGCTTGCTTCGGATGTTCACCACACTGAATGGAATTTATGATGGCTTTTTTTTCTGTTTGAATCAAAGTATTGTAACATAACAATTAAACCTCTATAATGAAAAACATGAATCATCAAACCGAGCCGCAGCGAAGCGCGTGTTTTTCAAATCTTGTTTATATGTTAAAAGCAACTAAATGTTGCCTATATATTTTATCCAAAATTATTTTTTAATCTTTGTACATTAAAGATAACTAGCTCGACTATTAAATCAGCCAAAAAAAACGACCCAAAAAGTAACCCGGCCCAAAATAAATTTTGCAAAATACCCCCTACACTATGTGATAAATTACGAAAATTACCCTAAACTTTACGCTATTTATAAATTCAGCCCAATTTTGTTTTGCCAAAATAACCCTCACACTATGCGACAAATTACAAAAACTACCATAAACTTTGCGCTATTTACAATAACACATAAAAATCGAAACTCTACAAAACAAAACACACTAAAGAAAACCCGCTGCAACGAAACGCAAGTCTTCAATACTTGTTGATACTATGAGTTAAGTTATGCCTTAAAATTTAGAAAATTTAAGAGTGAACGTGGAATGGTTTTATGGTAAAACGGGTCTATTTTATATTTACTTAACTGTATAATGTCATATCTATTTAAATATGTTTTAAATACATTGCATATTATATATTCAAGACTTGATTTTTTTATAATTATGATTTCTGACTTTTTGGCCTAATAATCCACATATAATGATGTCGCACTCTCGTTTAATAAAGCTGAACGATATATCTTTTATATAATAAAAGAATTATATTATTTCTGAGTGTTATTTGCAAAACAATCTTATAAAAAAATTGAACCAATCAGTTTGCTTGATTTTGACACGTGGGTAAAATCATACGTTCTTATTGGTTAATGAAAAATCAAAATTGAATCAATTTTGGTCAAAATTGACAAAATTAATGGAGGAATTTGATGGAGAAAAAAAGACATAAAAATATAGCTGTCAAATTTGTGAAAACAAAAACTTTAAAAAAAGAGGTAATTAATAAAACTTTAGTAGTTGAATTTAAATAAGTTATATAGAGTTAAATTTAAACTTATATTGTAGTATTCTGTAATCCGTAAAAGCTAACCCATTTCACAATCCATATACACAATCAAGGAAGAATCTTAGAGAGAGAAATAAATTTAGAGAGAAAGAGGAGGATAGAAGGAAATCACTCTGATAAAATGAAGACCAACACCCTCTTAACATGCTAGGAGGGGCTTTATATAGTTGTCTAAGCCATAAGTGGCGTATAGACTAGGTTTAGTTGGGCCGGGTTCGGCTTTGGTTAGGCTTAAGGCCCATAACGTTTACAAGATTAGGTTAAATCACGAGCCCGTGTCCATATCTAGTCTATTATAAACTTCCTAACACATAAAGACTAACACTGATATTAACGACCGTTACATTCCTTGTTTGAGTTGATTTTCTAAGGCTAACATTTTCCATATTCTTTTAATAACTTTAAAAAACAAACAAATACCCCTTATACTATGTCCTCGAGACTTTATACTTTAAAAATACAACATATATGCTGTCCTAAAAATACAACAAATATATATCCACATGATTATAAATATCAAAATGAAAGCACATTATTGTGTATATAAATAAGTACATGGAGTTGTACATATACAAATAACTCCTGCTATTCTTTTTTATGAGTTTAAGTAAAGATGTCCGATTTGGTTTTTTTGTCAAAATTTGTTGTTCCCAAACTTGGATCTTATGCCTTAGGTTATAAGGTTATTGTTATCTTGGATAAACACAAGGTAACAATGAGAGAAACTTTGTTAATGAGTTTCACCAAAGGCTATGCGGAATCTAACCTTTAGTGATCAAGAAGATAACAATGAAATGAAATGAAAATAGTGAATAACCAAAAAGCTTTAATATTATTAAGAGAATAATACGAGTGCTCTGACAGTACTAGGGTTTACAAAACCTTAAAGCTATGAGAGTAGTATGTGAAAGATGTGTATATATGATGAATGTATGTATGTGTTGAATCTGTATTTTCTACTCTAACCTAAGGACTCCTTTTATAGCACAATGAGCCCTGTACAAGATAAGACCTAAACCGTATCTCCTAAATATAAGAGATATACACAAGATACATTCCAAATATAACAATAACGAGTATTTGACTCAGAGTAGATCTTATCTTCATGCAGTTTAACAGGCTAAATTATTATTTAACGGGATTATACGTATCAATTGTAAGCACGAGTTATTGTGATATGAGGACAAATATACTTGATTGTACTTATAACAACGCCTCAATGTCATTCTATTTAAATTATATAGGGGTATCCTAATAAACAATCAGGAAAAACTTTATATATTTATGTCATCACGCCCATTATGTGTTATTAAACTCGCATATTGTGTAACACCTAATATTATTTGATTTAAATTAAAACATCTAACTCAACACCGTCATTAAACAAAGTAAATTTTTCCATCAAACAAACATCTTACAAATAATCGTATTAATACAAAATTAAAACATTTATTTAAAATCCCCGTGCATAATTATTAGTTGTATTTGTATGACAATTAAACTATTTAAATACTTTCTTAATATGACAAGAAAACTATTTAAACTAATTAAATACTTTTCTAATATGATAAGAAAACTATTTAAACTAATTAAATGCTTTCCTAATCTTAATCCTTGTAAACTTTGAACCAAATCTTCAAAATCTCCAACCAGCTGAAGAATTCTGCTCTGCTAAAGTAAGTCCCCGTAGCATATTATTATTAGTTGTATTTGTATGACAAATAAAAATCATTAAACATGGGAAATTTTCATTTATCCATAGCTAAAATTTTAACATAAATTTGATTTATGTATAAGTCATGTGCGTGCACGAGACTTATAACTAGTAAACTTTACGAGATAATATGAATATGTAAAAATAGAGGGTATAATAGGGGAGTATATGATGTAAATTTACTCTTAGTTGATTTTTTGTAAAGAATTAGGTAAACATAAACAATATTGTGTTTAAATTTGGTGTATATATCATTATAAAATTTAAGTGGGTAAATATATCATTTACATGTTTAAATAAGGTATGTAAATATAGAATTAACCCTAAATAATAAACCATGCACGAGCTAATATATATCTCGAAGTTTATTGTATATCACTCATTCAAGGTTTAAGTTCTTACTGGTAATCGTTTCAACTCGTTTTTTTTTTATTAAATCTAAAAAAAGAATTCATAATTTGATGCATGAGTTCTGTCTTAGCATGCATATTAAATCACATTAGTACGAGGTTTAGTTCTTTATGATAGTTGTTTAACGTTATGCGTGTATGTGTTATCTTGTTTTTGATAGATTTGAAGACATGGGTCGAGGGAAGGTACGAATGGAACTTATAAACAACGAAAAGAAACGTAAACGTGCATTCATAATACGAAAAGATTGTACTTTTAAGAATGCTTTTGAACTCGCTACTCTTTGTGATGTCAATTGTCTCATGATCCCTATCTTCTGATTATCACGAAAGCCCCGAAATCTCCCACAAGATCCTGTATATTAACGTTATTATCAATGTTATTACAAAAGAAACGAGGAAATGGAGATAAAATCGAGGGTTTGTTGGAATTTTGTAAGGATGGGAAGGATAGATATATGAAGGATACATAGCTACGACGAAAAAGGAATAACTTGGAAGCAATATCCAACGAGGTTCGGATTCATGGACAAGGTACTCAGTTGGCGAAATGAAGGGTTTGAGTTTCGGTTGGGATTGAAAATTACAATCAATTCTAAATCCAGGATTAAATTCCTAAAGACAAAGAAGCTTGATGGTCAGATTCGCATGAGAATGCACTTACACCCCTAACCCTTAACCATAATGACCTGTATTGATCAAAACAACAACAGTTTTGGGTCTGATCATGGCGTGGAGTCTTCTGAACCGTCAAATGCAACAGCTGCTAACAGATATAAACCGCTAATGCTTATGGGTCAGAACTTACTTGGTCATGATTCTGATTCAATGGCGTATACGATGACCAAAGATGATGATAACAGCGTCTCGGGGATGGTGCCATTCAAACCGGAGGATCTGCAGCAGTTGGAGCAGCCACCATGCTTGACTTGCAGTCGTTGTTTCCTATCATGAATAGTTCAAGTATAATTTATTAGTAGGATTTTTGTGCGGAGAATATGAACTGATGGTAGCATTCGTTTGTATTAAAATTTGATTCATTTGTCTTGTTTTCGCCCATGATAATATTTATCAGTTGATTTTCTATAGTACTCGTTATTGTTTAGTAGAGAGTACTGTTACAAGGTATGTTTCACGATTTTGTGGAATACGTTAAATTTGCCTATCTGCTTCTTCTTCATCTTCATAAAATCACAACTTATTATAATTTGTAACTTATCAAAAGATAAAATAATATCTGAATGTTCAGAATTTAACTTAACATGATTCTCGAGTACGTAATATAAAGAGTTCTGGAATTATATTCTGTATTCATTCGCAGAATATAGCTTACATATAAGGGCATGTATGTATGTTGAACAACTTAGGCATAGTATCAACCGTTATCAGAATATAGCACTTTGACTCCTTCATTTGTACATGATCACATATGAACTTCCATGATTTCTGAAACAACCATTATATGAAAGCCTTGACTATTTTGAATCAGTTTGTGGTAGACGTTGTAGCATTTTAGTGAATATTTTGATGTTTTTTTCATTTGGACCGAGTAGTGCAAGTTAGAATTAGACCTCTAGAATTGGGGGGGGGAGTGGGGGGGGGAACTCTGTTTTGGGGGGGGGGGTAGGGGGGAGGGGGGTGGCGGGACCTTGCTTGCTTAGGATGTAAAGGATAAGAATGCGTTTTGTAAGCCTGTTCTGTTAGGGTTTATCCTTAGTTTATAAAAGGATCCCCTTGGGCATAGTTAGAGATAATTCCTCAAGATATCTCATATCAATATCATATCTCACATAGTTAGTAATCTGTAATAGTTGAAAGCAGATTAATAGAAGTTGTTTTTCTTAGTACTTGTGTTGAGATTCCGCATCAACATATTGTATTCATAATCAGTGTTTCTATCTAGTCAGTTGTATTTATACATCTTGGCTATCATCCTTCATAGGCTGCAAAGATCTATTCATTTAAGGGACTCTCAAGAACTGTTTTCAACAATAGTTTATTCTTATTGATTTTGTAACTCTTTTTGGATTTATTAAAGAGGTGATTACGAAGACAATTGAATATTGCTTATTTGATGTTGTAGTTGAGTTTTACAGATGCGTGTTCTTATTATATCCTCTGGTCAAGAATAACTTGTTCGTGCTTAAATGATGTTGACGAAGACTTGTAGAATCTAGCAATGTGTGATTTTTCTTATGATGCTCAATGCTCACATTCGCTATCACTTGAAGGAGTTACGTTATTGTGATCAGTGTCTCATTTTATAGGATAAATGATGATTTTGTCAAGAGGTTGCGGTCTACTTATACTTTTCCCTGTAGTATGAGTTCGACGTTACGTGGATAGTGCAAGACATAAGACACAAGTTTGGGTGATTCTACTTCTTCATCAAATTCATTATACTTAGTTTTCTTCATCAGTGATCATTGCATAGAGCCTACAGAGTTTGAGATTCAAGAGATGGTAAACATATTGGTTTCAGGGGAAGCTTATTGTTAAAATGTTTAACCATCTACATGCACCACTTGAGGGGAAGGTCATTACTACTGCTAGTCATTGTTAATACTGCTAGTTTACACTTTCTACTGCTTGAGTTCATTATTTGTGTTAAACTTCATGGAGGGTAATTTGAGTCAGTGGAAAGCTTGGATTAAAAGTCTTGATATATGATGTGTGGTTGTGAAGATCAAAGTTGCATACAGTCCCCTATTGAATGAAGGCAAAAAGGGGAAGATGATTATATGAAGAGCAACTTATAGATCCTGTGGTGGTGGCATGACATGGAGAGTTTAACTTAAGGAGAAGATCTTAAGTTAAGGGGAAGCAGTTAGTAGTTTAAAGGAAGTTTTTGTTTCATTCAGGGAGATGAATACATCTCAACTCAGGGAATCTTTGGCTTTATGATGAAGTTTCGAACAAGACTTTTGTTTAGTTTTTGTCATCATAAAATAGGGAAGATTGTTGGGATTCTAGATTTGATGAGACAAAATAAATAAAGAATTAAACATAAGGACAAATTCTAGCAGGATAATCGAATTTCACAGCCGATGGAGAAATTATGAGATTTGCTCAAAGTTTACAAGATTAAGATTAGGAAAGTATTTAATTAGTTTAAATAGTTTCCTTATCATATTAGGAAAGTATTTAATTAGTTTAAATAGTTTCCTTATCATATTAGGAAAGTATTTAATTAGTTTAAATAGTTTCCTTATCATATTAATTTACATTCTTTGTAAGTCATGATCTCTCCCTATATAAAGAGATCATAGACATAGGTTTTATACATAGCAGAGTCGACTGATAAGAGTCGAATAATAAAAGGTGTGTGTGTACACCATAGATTATAGTTAGTTAGTAACCTCAAGTTATAGTTAGGGTAATAGGGAAAATGTATGAATAAAGAAAACCTTGTGATAACATTGATTGTGTTCTTATAATTCTGTTGTGCATATTCAATCATTGTTATTGTTTATCCTAGATATAAAAGATCTAACCAATCTGAGCTTAAAACGATCTTTATCAATTGGTATCAGAGCCACGGGGCTCTTGATCTAGGATCTATAAGGTTTGTTGATGTCGTGCTATGAAGGAAAAAGAAGGTATGATTATTTCTGTTTGAAGTCGAGTTTGGTGAATATTAGGGTTTATTCACAAAACCCTAAATCTGGTTACGTTTGGTGAAGAAACAGCAGCTATTTGAAGATCCAAAGGTTCAATTATTTGGGTTTTTGAATTCATTCTTGAAGATGCAGCAGGTAAGTTCTATGTTAAAGTTGTATAACAATGAAAACATCAGGTTTTTATAAAGTATTAGCAGTTTGGAATATGATACGTTTATTTGGGCATGGTATCTGCTATGATATGAAAATCCCTAACTTTTAGGGATTGAAGTTTGTTCCCATAATGAGTTCGAGTGTTAATGTTGCTAATGGTTATGATTGATACTACCAAGATGCTGTGTTATACACTAAATGTTGTTGCTTGTGATTGTTTATACTGCCAATGAAGATAAAGGATAAGTTTGTGCTGTTTAAAGGATTAGTACTGCTTCGTTTAATCTTAGTACTGCTCATTGAAAGTTTACACTGCCAGCTTTAAAATTTGTACTGCCCATATATTTTAGTACTGCCAGTTGCTAATTAGTACTGCCAAAGCAAACAAAGAAAAGATTAATACTATTGGTACATATGTGCAAATGGGCCGGTGTCAATTATGACTAGATGAATGGCAAAATGTTGGTTTGGGCTGATTTACTCATCAAACGACGTGGGATATTTGTTCATCAGATTTGATATCTATTTCAAGAATGGGACGAATAAAGGTATACTTAATACTGCTCGTGTTGTTTAAAGCTGCTTGTTTGGAGTGTTGAAAGTAGCCAAGTATGAGATGTTAATGCTACTTGTTACTTGTTACGATTGCCAGCTTGGATGTTTACAACAGTAGTATGTTCAAAAGGTTTGTACTGTTCGTTCATATTTTGTACTGCTGGCATAGAGAGTTAGTACTGTCCGTTGAAACTTAATACTGGTAGCGTTTAGCAGTTAATACTGCTAGGCTTCTATTGATTTTTAGTACTGCCAGAGTACTTTAATACTGCTAGCATTGTCCGATGTTGGACAACAGACGCATTTGGATCTCGGATAGAACTGTTTTCAACAACAGTTTATTCTTATTGATTTTATGACTCGTTTTGGATTTATTGAAGAGGTGATTACGAAGACAATTGAATATTGCTTATTTGATGTTGTAGTTGAGTTTCACAGATGCGTGTTCTTATTATATCCTCTGGTCAAGAATAACTTGTTCGTGCTTAAATGGTGTTGACGAAGACTTGAAGAATCTAGCAATGTGTGATTTTTCTTATGATGCTCAATGCTCACATTCGCTATCACTTGAAGGAGTTGCGTTATTGTGCTAAGTCTCTCATTTTATAGGATAAATGAGGATTTTGTCAAGAGGTTGCGGTCTACTTATACTTTTCCCTGTAGTATGAGTTCGATGTTACGTGGATAGTGCAAGACATAAGACACAAGTTTGGGAGATTCTACTTCTTCATCAAATTCGTTATACTCAGTTTTCTTCATTAGTGATCATTACATAGAGCCTACAGAGTTTGAGATTCAAGAGATGGTAAACATATTGGTTTCAGGGGAAGCTTATTGTTAAAATGTTTAACCATCTACATGCACCACTTGAGGGGAAGGTCATTACTACTGCTAGTCATTGTTAATACTGCTAGTTTACACTTTCTACTGCTTGAGTTCATTATTTGTGTTAAACTTCATGGAGGGTAATTTGAGTCAGTGGAAAACTTGGATTAAAAGTCTTGATATATGATGTGTGGTTGTGAAGATCAAAGTTGCATACAGTCCCCTATTGAATGAAGGCAAAAAGGGGAAGATGATTATATGAAGAGCAACTTATAGATCCTGTGGTGGTGGCATGACATGGAGAGTTTAACTTAAGGAGAAGATCTTAAGTTAAGGGGAAGCAGTTAGTAGTTTACAAGGAAGTTTTGTTTCATTCAGGGAGATGATTACATCTCAACTTCAGGGGAAGCTTTGGCTTTATGATGAAGTTCGTACATGACTTTGTTTGTTTTGTCATCATCAAATAGGGGAAGATTGTTGGGATTCTAGATTTGATGAGACAAAATAAATAAAAGAATGAAACATAAGGACTAAATCTAGCAGATTAGAATTCTACAAGCCGGTGGAGAATTATGAAGATTTGGTCAAAGTTTACAAGATTAAGATTAGGAAAGTATTTAATTAGTTTAAATAGTTTCCTTATCATATTAGGAAAGTATTTAATTAGTTTAAATAGTTTCCTTATCATATTAGGAAAGTATTTAATTAGTTTAAATAGTTTCCTTATCATATTAATTTACATCCTTTGTAAGTCATGATCTCTCCCTATATAAAGAGATCATAGACATAGGTTTTATACATAGCAGAGTCGACTGATGAGAGTCGAATAGTAAAAGGTATGTGTGTGTACACCATAGATTATAGTTAGTTAGTAACCTCAAGTTATAGTTGGGGTAATAGGGAAAACGTATGAATAAAGAAAACCTTGTGATAACATTGATTGTGTTCTTATAATTCCGTTGTGCATATTCAATCATTGTTATTGTTTATCCTAGATATAAAAGATCTAACCAATATGAGCTTAAAACGATCTTTATCACTCTATAATGGAGGAAACTTACCTGGAGCTTACATAGTTAGAAACTCGCTCCATTACCAAGATTATGAATGGTATGAAGCCTTGGAAGATAGCAAGCTAAAAGAAGATGCTTTAAGAAATAAGGCTATCATGGATGGATTAATCGATGATGACAATGATGATGAGTCACGTTACGAATGAAAGAAATGATGGAATGTTTATGATGATATGAACCATGATCATGAACATGAGATAGATCATGAAGCTGATGATAGAGAAGAGTTATGTGAAATTCATGAGCTGCCGGTATGTAATATAAGAAGATTCGAGATGATCAAGTATTCATTCGGACAAGACGAATAGTATGTTGCTGTTAAAGAAGATGAATACAATGATTTAGGAAGAACAAACGATGATGCATGTCGAGCATACCAGGAAATCTTTCGCATGATGGACGAAGGATGGATGGTAAATAGAGCTGAATAAAGAGAAGTTGAAGAAAAGTCTAACTTATAGAATTCGCTATAAACAAAAGTGCTTCCCGAGAGACAACCCGGAATGTTATTTAATTTTATCGAGTCTGACTTTCCAGACATCAATACAACGTATCCGCTCCAAACCATACAGCGTATTGATTGTCTGGACGTTATCAGTTTTTACTTTTTATGCACTTTTAAAACATTATTGTCAGTTCTGGCAACACGGCATATTCATACACATGATACGGCGTATTCACCAGACTGACCCGTATTTAGTTTGTTTAGTTTAGTTTAAATTAACTGTAGGTACCAAGATAGGAATGCACATTTTTCCTATTTTTACACAGGACCTCGTGAAAGAAATATCGACAAATATTGGTGGAGAATTTACAAATCTGGAGATGTTGAAGTGTTGGAGTCTCGAAACTTCAAGGCGGTTGTTCAACAAACGAATTCTTGCTCAATAAACTCAACATAGAGAATCTACTGAGCAAATATCAGGGGAGTTTCTCATTCTATTTATTTTTAATTCCCGTATTTAATGTTTTATCTATACAACGAGGAAGTTTTATAATTCAAGTGGGGGGATGGAATTAGAATGTTTACTTATCCTATTTTTTATACTAAAATGCTTAAATTTTAAAAAATTTCAAGCATACTTTTGTGAAATTACTTGATACATAACCTGCACACAATAACCCTTATTAGATATTATGAGGATTTAACCTTATCCGTTTCCAAATATTTACCCAAATTCTACAAAATATGAGTGTGCCGGTGATGTAGTAGACTTTAGAACTTGGCTTGGTATATCTATTCGAGAC